>JAQFZT010000143.1:0-37710 GCA_034696325.1 Camisiidae sp. | reverse complement strand
GAATTTAAACTACTTGTTAAAAGAGGATGAATCCAAAGGCAAATCTTCATGAAAAAGGTTATATTTTCAGAATATTTAAAAAAAATTCAATAAAATTCTTGTCTTCATATCGATGCTAAAGACTTTTCATCTATGCTTATATTATTACTGCTAAAAGAAATCGCATGGATTTATACACTCTTAGAGATGAATTGGTTATGTATCTTAACGGTGATGCTGAACAAAGACTTGTTAACTTGCAATTTCATTAAAGTACACTGATTTATAAATAACGGTAATAACATTAGGTCTGACTATTAGGCTGATTCTCTCCGCCGAATCGAAACCTCTCTTCACGCAGAACCTCATTCACTACATTAAATTTGATATCATTGAAAACATATCTTTCAGAAAAAATCCAAAATTGAAAGTTTATGGTAGGTATTAAAGAACATTTTGAATATTATTTTTTGAATTTTTTATAGTGTTTGCTGTTTAACAATGTCTTTTTTGGCTTTCAGTATTACGGAACAGGTTTTTATTTGTTGCGTTTGTGACACTTTTCCTGAATGTAGATCTTTCAAGAGATTCTCAAGTTTCTTTTACTGTACAAGAGATTTTACATTATTTTCACTCGTTACCATGTTTTCAGCATTAAAAGTTCCAAATCCAGATAAAGTTCTCAGTGATAAGTTATCACTGGTTTCTTCAATAATATCGAAGCATTATATTGAGAAATCGTTAACTTCGGTTATATGACAGAATCAGGACTTTTCATTTTAAAATTCTAGCATTCAATCTGGAATCTGTTGTAATAATTATAATTGAATTGCATTGAATTATTCAAGCTAAAACTTGGTAAAATATTTTTGGAATTGTAATTATACAATGTTTTGGGAATAAATCTTGTTTTTTTTAATTTAAAGTTGTTAAAATATATTCAAGTCAATATCTATTCAATATGGATAATCTAATCCATTAAAATGTTCACAATTTTTTGGTAAAATTTTCATTTGAAATCATTAATAATATTTCTTTAAATACAAAACTTAGGAATATTTTTGAAAATGCATAAAAGGCATATTAGGCTCAACAAATCTAAGTTCATATTTTAAATTAATTCATTCATATTACAAATAACTTGATAACTCGAAACCGATTAAAAATATTTGTTATTTAAACATTGAGTCATTTAAACTCAGTTTAATGTTAATATTTTTGAAAACTAATAATTTCATTGTTAGACTAATATTTGGTTTATTTATTCACTTTAATGAGTAAATAAGTGAATTCATTAGATTGAAATCATTTATATTATATGAGGATGAAAATAGTCAATAGAGGCTCAGCTAATCTCACTGAATTTCTTCATTGACTGTTAATGGTTAAATAAAAACTTCAGATACATAGGGGTTGATTCGGTATCAAAATCATAAAATTGTAAAATCTAGCATTAAATCTAATTTCCTGCTTCTCTTTGCGAATCGAGTGCGAGGTATTGCAGAGCTTCGTAGAAATGCGCAAAAGTGATTGATTCGTATACAAGAAAATATATTTTATACGAAGTTTGAGAAACATATTTTATGCTAAGTTAATACCTCGTACTCGAAACAGAATGTTGTTTGTATGCGCATTTGATCTTTTATAGTCATCAAAGAAATTGAGGGAAACTTTTGAGCCTCTATTGACCATTTTTATCCACACTCATTGATTCCAAGCCTAGTCTCATGAGAAACACAAGACTCATTCTATTTTGCTGACCAAACTTTAATTAATTGAGAAGTTACCAAAAACGCATTTTCAAACCTGACATATACTTTCCCTTAGAAGTGGACATTAATGGCACCAAATGTTTGTTTGTTCAGCTTTAGTAATAGGTAGTTATATTTGAGTGTCTCAAAGATAAAGCCGAATAGAGAGCGAAAAAGCATTACCAAAAAGTATTGAAAGGAATTTGTGAAAATTTTTAGAATGCCAACAAATTTTTACAGCGGCAGGTATTACAAAAGCGCTATTTTTTATAATCATTATTTGTTAAGTTAGAAATTAAAATTAAACCCGGAGTTACTTATGGCACTCAAAGGATTTTAGAATTCAATACAAAGCGATTGAAGTATTTTTTGAAGTTACAAAACGTGTAGTTAATAAATTTAAGCTCAACATGTAATGAATGGTTTCATTTGAATCATAAGTACATTTATTTTTAGACTTGCAATTATTAACTAAGCGTAAAATATACTAATTATTTATTTGCATTTGAAAACAATTTGATATATTAAAATGTGAATGATATAAAAATCCGTTCAATTGTGATTTAGCGTCCACTCATTGACAAAGACTAACTTAGTCTCGGTTTTGATTTATTCTTTTTATAGACTATTTTGTTATTGATTCAAGACTCGACATAGTCTTGAGTCTATTCTCTGTTTGCTATCACTTTTCATGGCTATAGTAAGAAGAGATTCACTAGACCTCACCTAATGGCAACTTCTCCGATGCATAAAAGGTTGTTGAAGAGCCGCAAAAGAATTTTTGTTTGATCTTTGAGTTCCGCTATACGTTTTAGCAATACATTGACATGAAATACATGCCTGAAATAACACCTTCACATCTTAGGGCTTAGAGTATCGGATTCTTTATATGAACATTTCTTTCAAACTGGTTTTTGTCAAAATATATTTGGAAGGCATGCAAATATTTCATAGTAAACATTTTGATTTTATCAATAAGGGAACTGCTTTCTCAATCACTTTGAATCAATATTAGCACAACTATTCTCATACTCTTTCCAAAGTCTTCCTGTTATTATTATGTTTTATAAAATACATCAATTCTTTCAATTCTATCAATTATTCTCCTTATATTTAATAATAAAAGTAGAAACTAAATAATTTATTGTTTTTCTATTTCTATTGATTTAATACACTATAAAAACCAATATTTATTTTTGATTTAGTGAAGAGATTCAATAACTTTTTCCATCAATTCTTAAATTGCATTTTTGTCAATATAAAATCATTTCAAGCGAAGGTTTTACTCATATCAGAATTAAACATCTGATGCCAATATATACAGGTGAAGGTGAATAAATTACTCTAATTTATTCTTTTTGAATACATTTTCTTCCCACTCATTCAGAGACAAAACCACTTCACCTGATCTGTTGTATTCTGTAGATTAAGATTCTGTTGCCGTTTTCAACTTATTCTATTGAGAATTCGCTCTTTCTCTAAACTCAAATCTATGCAAAACATTGAATTGAGAACTTCAATCAATGTTACCTTTTTTGAATATATTTTCATTTTATATTCCTTGGAAAAGATATTTTTTATTCGATTTTTTACTTTTACCAATACTTTGATTCTAAAAATTTTTTCCTTTCTGAAAATCTGTTCCAAATATTGTTATTAATCGATTTGAAATAATTAGTTTTGTGTTAGATTTAGTGAGAATACAAAAACAAAGAGTCGAGAAAACATTCTCATTATCTAAAATAATTAACTCTATATATTATCTCTTATCTGCTCAATTAAATTCGTATAAATAAAAATAGAAGTACTAAATCTTAAGAATGTCTTGGATTAAATCCTATTTTCAAGAATTGATCGATTCCTTATCAAAGAAGGTAATACTCATTATTTCAAAAAATAAGTGCTTTTTTGGTCAATACGAAACTTCGCTATACAGTAGTTTCTATTCTAAAAATTGATAATCAATTTCTAGCTATAAAATAATATAGTTTAAAATTTTCAATTTTTTTGTAACAATTGAATAGAGCATTATTTGTTTCTGATTAATTGGAAAAAATAATCTAAAAGCTGTCGCCTGACATTGATTAGTGTCTGAAGTGGTACTTCATTTATGCAGCGAAAATAATGACCAGTCATGCTTTGCCGGTAGCATTAATTGGTTTTAGTCCACAAGTTTGGTGTGTAATCACAATAATAGCATCTCATTTAATTCTTCTCCAACTGTATAAGTTATATTGCATTTGTCTATTTTCGTTAAGTCTCATTTCTCGTCACATTAACTGTTTGAGAAATGGGTCTCATTTTACTTTACTTATTCAGAATGCATAGAGTATTACCAACAAAGATATAAACTAACAATAAACAAACGCCTTAATCAACTCTATTAAAATTCATCTATCAATAGATTGCAATCGTATTAATGGGTAGATTTCGAGTTGGATTTCATGGACAAAGTTTTGAGGAAAGTTTACCTACACTTTGCTTATAATAAATCATAATCATTAATGTTAATCATTGTTTCATTAATACGTTAATGGAAAAGGATTAGTGATTAGTGATCTGGTAAAAGATACGATTGATTATTGTGAATCTGAATCGGGATTAGCTTTTGTTGTGTTTTGGAAAATACAGTCGAAGACAAAGAGTTTCAATTAATTTCGATGACCTCATCAATAATTATAATTAAAGGTTTAGGGTTTGACTCGTTTAAAGTATGCTTTGCTTCTCAACTTAAGCTCTTCAAAGGCAATGCAAGAGTACTCGTGAAACAGTAATCCTTATCTATTCATCTATAATCTTAAGTGATTTATGTAAAGATCAAAGCCTTTTCATAACAAATGACAAAATAACGATTGGATTATTCTCGTAGAAATTTAGAATTTAATTTAATTATTTAAAAAGGTTTATAAATTAAGATCAACTTATATCGGGTTTAAATTGCAGTCAAACCCGTTTAATGTGAACTCGGTTAATGTGAAAACTCGCTTATTGTGAACCCTCAGTCCTGCACCAAAGCCTTCCCCATTGAACCTCATGTTAAAACAGTACGTTTATTATCAAAACCCGGTTATTGTCAACACGTTTTATTGTACATGTATCATATTTTATACATAAATCTTATACTTTATGTCAACTTTTTTTACAAACTTTAAAGTTGTAGAAATAGAATTTTAAATTCAGAACATTGATATATCAACAAATCTTAATGTTAGTTTCATGAAAATAGCGCTAAAACGTTTTACCATCTTTTTAGAAACTGAATAAAAAATTATATTCATGTTGAGAATCCCGATGACTCATACTTTAGCTGAAAATAAAATTTTAACTTCTAAATAACTAGAGAGTTAAATATCTAAAAAAATAATTCAATTTCCGAGCCTTTATTCATTTAAATTCAAAACTCCTCGAATTGTTTCAAGAATTTTAATGCAGAAATTTCAAGTCTGTTTAAGATATATTCAAAAGAGTTTTGAAATTAGAATTTTGAAATAAAAAATGTAATATTTCTCTATTTTAAGCTGGAGCTAGTCTTGAAAATTAGCTTTAGTTAAAGCTCATCCCAAATGAGCTTAAGCTCTTAACTAATTGAAAGTCAACTTTTTGACAATAAACGTCTATTGTCAATGTCGGTTATTGTCAACTGTTTTTTTCTGCACCAACCGGTTCACATTAAACGGGTTTGACTGTATATAAATTACAAGATTAGAGAAATTTTCGATATATTGAAAAGAGTCACAATTATTTAGATAAATATTCTTTCCTTATTCTTAAACTTAAATTTATTCTTTTCTTCTATCATTTGAATAAAATTTATTAATCGCAGAATTGGATTGTAATCGATGGCAGACATGTGTTGGGGCATTATTAGCTCAAGAAATTGCAACAATCTTTTATGGATACGATACCACTGACTAGAGGTGTGCATTGGGCTACTTAAGCAGTCGGGCAGTCAGGTTGGACCTAAAAAAGTCAGGGGTTTCCGGGTTGGAAAATTCGGGAGAGTTCGCATGCATGTAAAGCCCCGAAAAAGGCAAAAATAAACTTGTAAATAAGATTGAAGTTGAGTAAAAAAAACTTAATTCTTAAATTCTGATAACAGTTATGTCTTCTTATATATTAAAGCATGTAACAAATCAAGATTTCAATAAGTTTGTAAGTTCTTAACATTGCCATGTTACCATGTTTAATTTAATTATTGTAGAAGTGGCTTTTATGGCCTTTCGGGTTCGGACGGGTGGATAATAAGCCAGAAAAAGATGAGGCCACTAGTTTAAGGTACTTTGAACATGTCTACCACTCTTATAGCAAACGGAGAGTATATCAAAGGGTAAATCGATATCTAAATCTATTGGTATACAAATCATTAGGAAGTGTATGGAATTGCAGTAATGAGAAACTTAGAAACATTTTAATTCCTTATTTGATTGACTTAGAGATTGAGTTTCTATTAGCTTTGAAAGAGTTTCTATCAACAAATAATGGCCTTAAGGTAGTAAATAATAACTATTAATAATGGTTTCAATCAACAAATAAGCTTTCGAAAAGATTAATTTCAATGTTTTCATACGATTACGAAGTTTCATAAAGTTAAATTAGATTTGACTCAAATTTACACGTTATATAAATTTTGGTTTAGTTAAATTTTAATTTTGTTTTTCTAAATTAAAAAATTATTTTACTATATTTCCTGCCGTAACCAGCAATTTAGGTCTGGGGGCTAGAAATTTTTTAGGGTTAAATATAAGGCTAATTATGTCTAAAACTTAAGCTGATTCTCAATTTTTCACTTGAAAAATCAATATTTGAAAATGTGTAGACATTATTTTTGAGATGTGAGAGTTCAATAATAATAAAAAAATGTCAAATTAGTTATAATTAACTAAAATGTAAGTTTCATAAATATTTTATTGGGTTAATTTCAGGTTAATTTATTTAACTGAAAACTATATTAAGTTCGTTATTTATTCGTTATATTGATATATAAGAAATATAACTCTCAAAAATACCAACAGTAAGATCTGGAAGAAAAACTTCATAACAGTCGATAAACACTTTTTTTTATGATAAATTAATGTCTCAGCAAATAATTTATCATTACTGCTGAGAGTGAAAAAAAAGTTTCTTATGGCCACACTTTACTAATATTTACACTTATGTTGTTCTTGTAAAGTCAATTAACCCTAAAATAGCGTGTGTAAAGTGTGTAAACATTGTAATACTTGTTAGTGATATATCCACACTATAATTAGTTATCTTAACTTAATTGATAGTTTATGTAATGAAAACAGCAGATAAATAATTCAATTTGACCTTTAATGCTATGTTCATAGACTAAGCTTTTTTGGAGAAATAGAAATTAAACTGAAGACTTGCCTAATAATGCTTTCATATAATCAGGTAATAATACTTTAATATTCTGCATTCGCATAGCATTTATTATTAAATTTTTCGAAACTTAATTAATTATTAATAATGATAAAGTGACCAATTATTTGACTCAAGAATTAATTCGAATCAATTAAAAGGGATTTGAATACAAGATTCAATTGTTTATCGAGATATTAAATAAAGTGTTTTCTACTTAAAGATGACTGAAATCTCATTCTTAAAAAAGTTTTTACATGAGCTCTAGTCTACTTGAATTGAAAATTCTTATATTTATTGCAACTCTTATTCCCTAATGAGACACTGCTATAAATAAAAGAATAAATTCAATTTGAAAATTATTTTTGCTCAAGAAATTGCTCAAATTTTTTAGGACTTATATTTTCGTAAAGCAATACAACACACTTAAAATCGGTTGTAATCTTTCTTCACTTCGTTAAGTGAAACTAAATTTTATCTGAATTTATGAGTTGAAGATAACCAATAGAAGACTAACCATTGCCTACTAATGATGGCAAAGTTATTGTTAAACCCATTTTGATAGATAAATGTAAGTTTTATTAAAGGGCTCGAACAAGAAGTAGTATTTTTCAATCATATCATAGAATACAAAATTGATTTTTCAGTTTCTAACAAAATTCTAGGAGAATATTAAGGATTTCATTTGAGATATAAAATAGATATAGTAAAAAAAGTTGCTGTGATTTGAGTTTCACCTGAAAGAAAAATGTTTTTTATGTCTCTAATAGTTTGGCTAAAAAAATATGTTTGAGTTTTGATAAGATTATATGTATTTGAAAAATAGGAGCATATACTTGAAGAATATTTACAAATATTTACTCTTGGAATCATGAATATTCCTGTAAATATTCTTAAAGGATATAAAGAAAGCTTATGCAGTGATTTTTGCTAAGAATGATATGATAAGAGATAAATGAAAGCTTAATTTCTGACTGACAATGACATGGGAGTAATGACTCTGTCACACAGTTTTGATGGCCAAATAATTAGCTTTGATGTTCGAAGAATAGCAAATCATAAGCCAGAAACAGAAACTATAGATTGGAAGCATTACTGCTTTGTGTTACAAAACATAATCATTAGACCATAATTTAATAAGAATTAATTTACAAATGTTGTGATTGTTATTTTGGACATATATATTCTCGAAATTAATTACTTTATCTCTTATTTCATCATTCAATACACAATTCTAGTGAGATATTGCCGTCTAAGCTATTCATCACAACTTTTTCTTTACAAATGAGTTGCTTTTTGCATATAAACGACTGGATTCAGCGGAAAAAATTGATTTTGGGTATCATTTCGTAACATTGTATTCCATATTTCATCAATAATTGGCATAAATTTTTATATTATGCAAAATATAGGATCGTTTTCGAATGAGTACTACTATTCATATGGCAAAGAAACAAAAATTGATTGAAACTTGAGTTGAAGCAGTTCTACATAACAGTTACCGTAAATCTTCATCTGCTTCAATAGGAATCTATTGACAATTTATTGAATGTGAAATATATTGAACAAGAAAAATGTTTGACTCACTTATACTTTTTCGATAAAGTAGTGTTAGAATTAAATAATGAAGATATGATCGAATTCCGATCCAATAAACGACATCCAAGAAATAAACGACAACTTTCATTATCGAGTTCTGATGAGAAAATAGTTTAATAAATAAATGCACAGAAGATTTCATACTAGTGTTCCTTCTGTTTGAATAGTATTTATTATTAAATATGAGTTCACTACCAACTAATTTGTCACAAATTACAGAAATGACTATTTGGAAATGGAAATGGATGGAAATGTATGAAAATACCAAAAACAGACATACGTGGATTAGAACTCCCATTTAAGGAGACAAGTCTATTATTAGTCAATTTGACCACTAACTCACTATTGAGACTATTGAAAAACAATCACTTAAATGAAGATTACTTGAGTCAACATATTAATCAAAAGTCATTGATATAGTCTTTTTAGAAAATATCAAATTGAAAACTTGAAATTGAAAATATTCTATGAAGAAAGAAATATCTCGTTTATTATTAGGTCAATTGGAACAATAATATGAAATTTACTGTACATTTCGCAAAAAATTAATATTTCATGCAGTCTTACTGCATAATATTGAATGCTTTAGTGGGCGTTTTTAGTGGAATATTTTTAACCTAAATCATTCATCTAAATTCAATAAGAATTACTTTATTGAGAAATAGTTCTCGAGTGTTACAAAACAGCACTCATGAGAAATAGTAGAAAGTTGTGAATTTCGTTACTTACCTCTCATTCATTCATTTCACTTAACACAAGCTCTTCATGCGAGTTGTTTTCAGATTGTTTAGTAATTTCCTCAACGAATAAATTAACTTGAATTTTGAAAACTGTTAGAATAGGAATTATTCAATAAATTACAAACAAAGAAAACTTGAAAATTCGCTTAAACTGAGAATTGAATTTTGAAAATGAAATAAATTGAAAAGAATTACATGGTTTTAATCCAAGAAAGATGTTCTTACATAATCTCACACTAAATACTCTAAACTGATTATAAATTTGAAATTTTGACAAAAGAACAATAAAGTCTTTATAGTGTTTCTTATTAAATGCATTACGTATTTAGTAGTGATCGACTCTTACATTACATACAAAGTGCTTGAAAGTAATTTAAGTTTTGTCCCAACAAGAAGTCATTTCCTACTATAATAAATTCGTCTTATGATGTCATTTACTAGCCTTATATTGCTTTCTGTATTGATTAAAGTTGGATAAGAACAAAGGAATGGAGAATGTCATAACTGTCTTGTTTGGCTAACTCATGCGTAAGCCCAGGAATAATGATAACACCATATACTCACCAAAACAATGACACTAAGAATCAAGAAAAGTCATCGAGATTTTGTCGACAATTCATAGAAATTCCTTTGTATAGAGACTTATAGCTAATTGACGCTCACCTCTAAGTTTGTGTATTAATGCATATTAAACCATATTTGAATAGATTAAATCATTAATTATCCGTTCATTACAGCTTACATATGAACTCCTTGTCGAGAAATAATTATATATTTTTATATTTATGCATATTTTAGAAATGCATGTGTTTGTCAAAAGGCTAAAGTTTTCACTATTTTAATAGTACGGACGTGTCATTAGATTTGTTAAAGACTGTCAGTTTTAAACCATTTGTTCGCATTTACTATAATAGCGAAGATGTGAAAAACGATATACTTTATAGTCTGTTAAATGAGGCGTTTTTGTGTGATTTATTAAAGAGGAAATAGCCATCATTTGTCAAACATCCATCAAAACAAGTGTCACTGCCCTTAATATTGCCATTTTATATTATTTGATTACACAATAGCAAAATCAAAAGATAATTTCAAATTAATCAAATCCTTTAATTGCATATTAGATAAAACAATAGGATTCAGATTTAAACCCTATATTCCAGAAATTTCAGTTTCATTTATCACAGTTTACATTCATTATGATAAATGAACTCTAATTCAAATACAAAGAATAAGAAAATGTTAAGGCATTAAAAACAGTTAAATACTAGCTTCAAGTTATGTAAAAAGTATTTTTAAAAGCTATTCATTTCAATATTCGATAGCTTTCCCATTAAAGAATACAATTAAAATTTATTATTAGATCATGTTTTGTAATATTAATCAAATTATTAATTCTATATTACTTAGGAATAGACTTTTTATTATTTTAAAAATAAATAAAATTGTTTTGAATAATAAATTTGCTTTAAATTATGGTTCATGTTGTTCTCAAGACATTTTTCATAAGCCTTTCCAGTATTGTTGAGAAGTTATCTTTAATTTAATATGATATGCAATAACATGAATAATACGGCTTTTATACTTAATGTTTAATATTTCTAATGTAAGGCAAACGTGACGACAAAAAACTACTTTTCTTCATAAGATGACTGACTTGAAGAGAAAAATCTAATTCTAGTTATACTGCACTGTCTGAAAAATTAATTCTATTCCGCCTTAAACTTAGTTAAATATTGACACAAAGTTTCAATAGTAGCAAATGTTAAATCAAAAGTAGGAAGTAGTGTTCAAACAACTTGCAAATGGTACACATCTTAACTTTGAAAGTATGCAAAAACTAAATAATTTTTTATTTAACTCTTCTTTCTTTAAAATTGATTTAGACTTGAAATATTGATTTTCTCTAGTCATTGAAGGAAAGCGTGTGCAGTATTTATTGGGCAGATCTGTACTTAATATATATCACTGAAAGTAAAGCCATAAATCATCAAATGGTTGATACAAATGTCTAGTTTCACAATAATTAAATTTTGTAAATAAAAGCTATAAATCGAAGATGATTTTGAGTACCAGTCAAATAAAGTTTGTTAACAGCGTGAGCACTGCATAATTATTATTGTTTTGAAATATATTATCATTTATAGGAAATGATGTGTCTCTTTCTATTCCTTATTCGGTATCATCTAATACATCATTCATGATGCTATGCTATGCCTTTCGTATAAATTCGTTAGTGTTATGCTATTGTGACTAAATCTTTGATGTGGTTCACAAAACAAGACCAAAATGGAAAACAGATTAAAAATGAATGCCTTAGTCTTTGATGGATAGGGCTCTAGACAAAGTTTCTCTATATATATATCGTGTAATCAATTCCAGGTTACACTTCAATTTCATTCTTCATATTCGTGAACTTTGATGTTTGTATTAACTCATATTTGTAGGAATTTATTTCAGATCAGACTGTTTTTGTTTTTTTTTGTGTAAATATTTTATAAGATATCATCGTAAACATGGTTTTAGGCCAATAAAAACATCAAAAAGAGATTATAAAATTTTATTTATAATTTAATGGCAAAAAGTTTTGTATGAATGTTGAATCCTGTTTCAAGTAATGTATTTTCTCAAAAAAAAAATCCTCTTGAAAGCAACATTGAATGGCTTATTATTGGCCAATAACCGAATCCGTTAAGTGAGGAATAACACATAGAATGCAAATTTTAGAATATTTTTAATATTTTTTAAAAATCGATTCGATGATTGTTTGAACAAAAAAGCATAAAAATAGAAAAATAAACATCTCAACTTTTATACAGTCAAATTGATAAAAAATATTCTTTTTCGTATTGAAACTAACAAATATTGAAAAAATATTCGATACTGAAGAAAAAAATTAAAATGTCTGAATGGATCTCCTTTTCATTGACATTTGAATCGAATTGATTTTATTTTTCAATCACTCGTATGTAAGCTTCACGATCGATAACAACTCAGTGACTTATGGACCAACTTTTTGGATTTATGTATAGTAACCAAAAATACAATTTAGAAGAATCATTGTTTGACATGATTTTAATTTTATTAACTTTTATTTTTTTGTTCAACGAATAAGCAATACATTTGAAGATAAAAAAGTTGTTCTGAAGAGAAAAAGCGCGCATGTCTTCAATAGAGAATTCCATAAAATGATAATTCGGAATTCGACTAAACCTTGTCTAACAATTGCAAATAGCTTTAAGTAAATATATGCAAGAGTTAGGATTGAACTCAACTGTACTCTTATCTGGAGAGTAACTAAATTTTTCGGTTCGCAGAACAAATCACATTTCCAAACATATGTACCTAAATATTAAGATAAGAGTAATGCAGAACATGTTCTTAATGAATATAAATATCATTTTAATTAATGAATTGCAAATTCTTCTGAAAAGGTTGAATAAGCAGTAATAATAATAATTCAGATATGATTTATTTACATTGAAATCTAAAAATTCAATGTTCTTTCAAGGAAAAAACCAATTGGCTTAAAAAAATACATTGAAAGCCTAATACATGCATTTCTTACTATTTTGTGAATTTCCTTAACTTAGAAGACAATTTTTCATGCCTTTAAGACAATTTCAGTAAGTTTTTGGTGTTATAATCATTAAATATCAAGGAATTGATAGAATAATTTCTTCGCTCCGAGAAAAATAAGGATATAATTTCAATGACATAAAAATGTATTTCTATTCATAATTTAATTTCCTTCATATCCTCTGAATTTTTTGTGCAGCTTTTAGTGTGAATTATAATATTCTTTCCTTCAGCCCATATTTGAAATGAGATAAATTACTTCGTATTGAACCTAAAAAACGTGAAATATTGTAGTTTAATGCTAGAAACCATGAAAGTTTATGAGCAGTACATGGTATGAACAACCATAAAAATGTTGAAACCAAATCAGGTTTTCGTATAACAGTTTGGTCTTAAAAAGAGAGATAGAAGTAATGAAAAAGCATTGATGTAAGCCATCTTTAATTAAATGTTTCAAATCTAATTACCAAATATCTAAAACCTAAAGTTGTTAATTATTCCATTGAATTTCTGGGTCTTCAGCGGTTGTATTGATCCCATACTTCTCGACGTCTTGCGCACAGATTTCCACAAACATTACGCAACATCTTTTCTCTGAAGAAATATGGATGAAGTAAAATGTGTGCCTCTCTATAATATACGAAAAATGATCAAAAATGATGTTAATGATGCACTAAAAGTGTTTGCAGTTCATGGACTTTTTGAAGCAAAATATTCTCTTTTGACTTTTCTCAAAATTGATTCAAATGCCTTTTTTGTCGCAGTTAAAAATGATGGTAAATCATTGTGAGATTCAAAATAGTTTTCAAACTTCTATTTTATAACTCTGTTTACTTAATGGTCTTTTTGTGTAAAAGTTTATTCCATAACAATTTTGTATAGATTTTAATTCTTATTGAGCTTTATATTTTTCAGGTCAAATAATAGGAGTTTGTGGCGGACCTTTCATTCATCCAAAATGTGCATTCATTGGACTCTATGGTGTTGATAAGGAATATATGGGAAGAGGAATTGGAAGCCAATTATTTAAGTATGTTTTGCAAAATATTGGGGACAGAAATTGCTGTCTATTCGCAGTTCCCGACAAAATAAGTTTATATAAAGATAAATTGGGATTTAAATTGGTTTCTGGACAACAAATGGCTATTTATAGCGGAAAAGTTGACAAGAATTTAAACACAACTAATGATTTGATAAAACCTAAATCAATAACTGATGATTTATTAGAGAAAATTATTGATTATGACGAAAACATTCATAAATTCAGGCGAGAAAAACTTTTACGCTTATCAATGAAAGAACCAGAATGTGTTCCTTTGGCCGTTTTGGATGAAAATAACAAGATTGTTGGCTATGGATGTATTAGAGAAAATAGTGGTGGATATGGAGTTCTGGCTCCTCTTTATGCTGACAGCTATGAAATTGCTCAACAATTAATCAAAACACTTATATTTTCGTATGAGATCGCGATCAAGAATGGAGTTTATTATTACACGATCGACACAAATCAATCGGCAATAAATATTGCTAATCATTTAGGTTTAGTTAAACATGAAGAATGTCCGCTTTTGTTTAGAAATTCTATTAATCAAGTCGATTACAGCAAAATATATTCTTTACTTTCGCCAAATTTTTCTCTTTAGAGTAAATGCAAAGCATTCATGGCTTATATACTAAAATATTCAGAGAAATAAAAGAAAAAACACGAGTAAAAGTTATTGAGAAATTTCAAATAAAAACTTCAGATTCAATTGTTTAGTTGTTTGTCTTTCAAACAAAATACATTCCTTTCTTATCAGTATTTAATAAGAGATTAAACTCATAGTTATATTGATTACTAATGAGTTTTATAAATGTGTTGAAGCAGTTAAAGATTGTTGAAATTTGTATACAGTATAAACATTTATTTAGAGCTCAACTTTTTCCATAATTCTACTGACACTAAACTTTATATCATTATAAACATTATATTTAATAATCTATTGTTCAATAAATAATTGCACGAAATATGAAAACTTATTTAAATGGAAAATTAGAAAATATTTTAAGACAATAAATTGATTTGTTTTGATTGATTTTATTTATGCACAAATGGTTATGTAATATAATTGAAAAATGCATTGAATATATTATAAAAAAGCACTGAATAAAAGACATATTTTTAAATGTATTGCATTTACTGTGAGTCGCTTGAGATTAAAGAATAACCCAAAGAAGAGATCACGAATCAAAGAGATCGTCATAAGAAGTAAGCAATCTATTATTGGTACTGATATTGCATTTGAATTTATTTTTAACTACTAAATCGATGTCAGACTTCTTATTTCGTTCTTTCTGTTCTAGAGGTAAACCGATATCAAACTTGTATTTCTTTTTCTCTTCTCTCGGCTCAAGAGGTAAATCACTGTCAAACTTGATTGGCGTTCGTTTTCGTTTAACAGTTTCTGTTTCAATATTTTGTTGATCCAAATGATGACAAACAGGAATATGTAATAGTTTGCAGTCCTTATTATCACATCCATTAGTTCTCCATTTATAACATTCTCCGGCAATTTCATCGCTTTTGAACTTAATCTGAGGATCAGATCCTTTCTCTATACATGTGTGACGATATCTAATGACTAATTGATTTTCATCAAGAATTAATTGTTTATTTGTGCGAATCGTTTTGACGGCTAAACGAACCGACTCTTCGTCCAAAAAAGTGATAACAGCTCTGCTCCGAATATCATTTGAATATACTTTACACCTGAGAATATGACCGCATTCTGACAACAACTCTTCTAACTTTTTTTCTTCGCAATCAGAGACCAAACCATTGACATAAAGACCGCAATACTTGAAAGGATTTGTTGGTATCAGTTCTGAGACATTGCTAATCATTAATTCCTTATTTTTGTTCAATTGTTTAATGATATCTTCAATACAATTGAATTGATCACAAATGAGTTCAGTATCTTTTCGATCATAACCCAAATCACAGATTACTTGAGTCTTAATTTGTTTAATTTCCTGATCAATGAAAAGACAACGAATGACACACTTTTGCGACTCAACGAAGGCATCGATCGCTTCTTGATATCTCTTCAATGCCTTTAAAGCGCGTCCTTTTCTATAAAAACATAATTTATTTCTATAACTATGAACTTCTTTATCATCTATTTTTGTTTTATGAAAACATTGATCACTGAAATCGATGGCCTTTTGAGCGTCACTTAAACACAACTCATATTTTTGAAGATTTTCATAACAAAACGATCGGTTTAAATATAGACTGAAGTCATTAAAGTCCAGTCCAAGAGCTTTAGTGTAGAAATTGATGGCGTCCTCGAAGTTGTTATTATCTATTGATTGTTCCGCTTGTAGTTTAAAGGCATTGATTCGCGACTCAGGCCTTAAATCACACTTTTTGTGTCGAATCCAATCATTTAATGTTAGAATAGTTGGCGTTGTGTTTATCAGTGATAATGATTGTGATGATGATGAAGATGTCGATGATTTTGTAGACATTTTTCAAATTCATTTAAGTTTATTTTATTTTGAATTTAAATCACTTTTTGTTTGTTTACGTTTTTTATGGCTTTTAAATGTGTGAAATGATTGTATTATTAATCGTTTGGTGGCATTACTGTCTGTTCTATACAATTAACTTAAGTGCTCAAAAACTTTTTTCAATTCACATTTCATAAAACATCATTCAACTCAAGGATAGGTTAGGTTAGGTTTAGTTCATTTCAAAATAATGGTCACAATCAGTAGAAAAGGGCTCATTCTGTGCATTTTTAGTGTAATGACTATAGAGCTAACTATTGCTATGCAATTGTTATACTCTAATACTTGTGATGCTACCCAATGATCAATTTGAAATGACATTTTCTGTAAAGTATAGCCTCAAATCTCGAAAAAGTTGCTGTCGGGTATCGATTGAGTTCCATAAATGTTATCTTAATTTGATATGAAAATAATATAGAGGTTCGCGCGCTTACAACTGCAACTACAAAATGACAATTCAATACATTACAATACAGGTAGTGTACAGGCTATCATAGTTTCGCGCGAACTTCTATTTCATTGTTTCATCGAGAAAATTAAATTCATATAAAAAAGGACAACAATAAAAACCGTCGGGCCCTTCAATTCAAACTAGTTCTGTTTCACCACGAATTCAAAATCAAATTTCAGACTCCAATGAGTCTTGAGTTTGTTTCCAATCAAGATTTAACAGAAAAATTTTCTATCGACACCCGATATCCAACTCTAGTTTATATTAAATCCTCGATTAATTCATTCCTTATAAATGAGAACAAATAAGAGCTTCAATTAGTAAAACTTTGCTTAAAATTACAGTCGAGTAAACACTAACAATTGCAAGTCTATCAGGAACTAATGCCTTAAGTTTAGAAAATTGAATGCAATAAACTTTTAAGATTGAATCCTTTCAAACAAACAATTTCAATGCATTTCTGAGCGATAGCACAAATATTTTGATAATAATGAAATTAATGCGTTTGACATCAAAGATGATTAGATTAAGAAATATGCAAAATGAGGTTCAGTTCAAACATTGAGATTTAGTGAGTGATGACGAGAAAGAACTATCAAATATTTAGGTATATTTTCTCAAAGTCTGCTAATTAGTATTGATTTAATTTATAGTAATAGAAAATTCAGTATTGATTTACTCTGCTTTTAACTAACAATATATTTACAGTCATAAATGTGAAGCAACTAAATGTTTATAGTTATTGTTTTGAATTCTAGTGAATTTTTGCTTTTGATTGTGAAACTAATTTGCATCTTAAATGAAGCAAAAAATACAAGTCATACAAACTCCGAGAACGGACTTTGATTTCCTTTGCTTTAATCACGCGATTCCACGCAAATTTTCATTGATTTTAGTTTTGAGTCATATTCCGTGTAAGCTCAACATATTTATGTCTTTTTGATTCTTTGTCAATATTCCGATTCTAAAGTATTATGAAATAAACAATTTACTGAACATTAGAAAAGAAATGCACTTTTCATTTGTCTAAAATCATGGAAATAAATTGGAAAAAACTTAAATATTCTGTATTACAACTAGACAAGAATTTTATGATAAGATCAGTTTTTTATTTGATATGTTGTGTTGTGATGTTCTATCAGGTATTCAATTCTTGCGTCGAATATTATAGCTATAAAACTGTGGTTCAGATCAAAATTGCAAAGTCTGATAAAATGGAAATCCCGTCCATTAGTGTCTGCAAACAAATTAAAACAGAGGAATATTTAGATATGTTGAGAGCCTATTATCCAGAATTTGCGGCAAAGTATCCAAAATTATTGAGTTCTCAAACGTCAGATGAATTTGTGGAAAATGCAGCAGAAGCCGAGGCAGCGGCTGAATCGTCATCTCTTGAAACTATTTCACATTATTTCGATGATGAGACGAAAGACGTGAAGACATTTTTCGAAATAGTTAAAAGAGTTTTAAATATAAACTGTTTGGATATTTCAGGTCACGCTCCAGTTGATTGTGAAAAAAGAGCCGAAAGAATTCATAGTTTCACTCAAAAGCGGATTTGCATCACTTTCTTCAGCAAATTATACATCAATTTTGTTAAAAACGAAAGTAATTTCAGTATTTCAGATAATTATACTCAAAAATTAGATTTTCAAGAATCTATGTTTGCGTGGCTTAGAGTTGAAAACCCCGGAGAAGATATTTTTGTATACATTCACACTTCGAAATCGATGCCTGATATCAATCTTTATGACATAGAAATGACCAAATCTAGGATTTTCAAGAACAAAACCTATGGAATCATTTATAGCAAGATTTCTGTTAATCGTTTAGAAAGTCCTTATACGACGAACTGCTATAACTATAGGAAAAATCGTGAATTAGCTGAAGATCCACTTTCTGAGTTCGGTTGTATTGAAAGATGTAAAAAGAGGTACTGGAAGAATATGACTCGTGATATATGTTTGCCTATAGATCTGGTGTTCGTGATGGAAACCGATGATAGTTCTTATAAGATATGCAATTGTACTGTCAAACCATGTGATGTGACGCGTGATAAATGCGAAATATGCAAAGAAGCCGATAGTGATCAATACAAGAAATGGGCCACTGATTGTGAAAATGGTTGTGCACAAGATTGTTATGAAGAGTATTACACAAAAGATATGTTTGAGTTGGAAGAAGACTTCAAAGATAATTTGTGGACAAAGTATAGCATTGGTTCAACAGAAGTGAGCATTAACTCAACACTGATTTTTTTAGCTGCAAAACATCAAGAAGAGATTTCATATACACATGTGCCCAAAATGGTTCAGTTCGACTTCTTTGCTTCGATGGGCGGTCTGTTCTCTCTATGGATCGGAGCTTCTGTTATGACTATTTATGATATTATTTTTGGATTATTTAAATTTGGGAAAAGTCTTCGAAAAAGAGCGCTCGAGAATAAGTTGCTATTTTGCAAATCAGACTACATATCAGATCGAGAATCCAAAAATAGCAATCGTCGGGTTCAATGGCCCGGTCGGCACAATTTTAAATCCAAAGCTGACTTAACTAAATATCGTTTTTGAAAATTTCAATATGAAACTAGACTTAAGTGTGAAAGTGTAAAGCTTTCCACCATTTACTCAGAATATGGTTTAGATCCAGAATCTTAAATGAGTGTTCGGGACTAATCTTTAATCGGGACTAATCGAGACTAGACTTGAGGGATCCGACAAGAAGTGGGGATTAGTCAGAAATAGTTGAGTGTCTCATAATTAATATGATTGTCTAATCCCACACAGTTTGGGCGGAACAGTACTGTACATAAAACCATAATCACAACATAAGTATTTACAAACTGTTGCCAATCATTCACAGAGTTATTATCAAATGATAGTTTTTAAATAATTTCTCAAACTCTTAATACTTAGTGAAAAGTTTTATGGATTGTAAAAATAAATATAAAAGTATTTATATCAGAGCGAAAGTCTTCGTAAATGAATTGATTGATTGGAAATTAATTTACAGTTGAATAATAGTTACAACAATCAAAACTTGATTTAAACAAGTTTTTCGATTATAGTGGACCAGACATTGTTGAGATTATATCCTTTTCCACTATTAATTAGTGAGGTTTCATCAAAACCGCAAATTATTAAGGCTTAACAACGTTTTCTCTCATTATAGTTTCAAAGCTTTTCATCACTATAGCGTTATTCCAATTCCTGATATGATAATTATCATTACAATGCTCTGCAATCGGAGAAATTATTCATTTCTGACAGAGCTTTTATGTTCTTCCAAACGTTTTATGATTTATTACAAGACATGAAATAATGTTTTGTAAACTGTTTCTCAATCGACGATAAATTAGTTTTAAATTCAACCTTTTGATCATTTTAGCGATTGCTTCAGAAGTATTGTTATCCAAATCATTCTTTTCTCTTTATTTCTATTCAAATTTCTTACTGTCGATAGTTTTTGTCATCTTTTTCACCGTTGTCTCAAATTTCAACTTAAAATCGACTAATTCTGTGCGTGTTTGGCAACAATCCGGAGCACTTCCATACTTAAGCCTTAAATATAAAACTATTATTTTTATGAAATACTTCAAGTTTTTGATTAACTTCAATACAATTACATTGAGAATACTGACACATTATAAAAATAAATCGTTTTAATGAATAATTTATTTTATTCTGTAATAAATCAATGTTTTCAGATTTTCTGTTTGAAAAAATTTAATAACATTTCAGTCTAAAAATTCCATTTAATGCTTAAAAGCTTTTATACTCTGTAGAAACAAATAATTTATTGTGAGAATGAGAGCATGCCTTTTGATTGTTCAAACTTTTTCATAAAAGTTTTTTTTCAAATTGTTTCCAAACCGTTGAGTTATTAGTCAAAAGAAATCACAGGTATTAAGAAAAATGTTTTCAATCCATTGAATTGATCTCAACATTTATAACAGTGAAAAACTTAGCGATAACATATTTATTCAAAAGAATGGGTTGTTGTGGATCTAAAACTGAAGAACGAAATAAACAGCCGGATAAAGACAAAAGTGATGAGAAAAAATCGGATCCACCGAAGCCAAAGTCTGCTTCACCGTCAGCAGGGAGTGAAACACTGTCCACATCTATGGCTGGAACTATCTCTTCACCGCCTTATGTTATATCGAGTACATCAAAACAAAAATGATTATTTGAGTCCATTTTCACAATCGAAATCATATGTTCGGACACTTTTGATTTTATGTATTTTTCTTAATTAGATTGAATTCATAAAAAAAATTTCAATTCTTTGTGTAATAAATTTTGACTAAATTTAATTGAGTTTTACTTAAAATTATATATTTTTTCATAGAATTATGAGATGATTAGAAGGAAGATTAAGAAATTCCATAAGATTAATAGTTTATGACTACAGTGGTTTTTGCTTTAAAATATTATACGAAAAAGGCTCAACTAAAGTATAATTTTCGGAATGATAGATAGTCTTTAGTCATTAAGCCTTAAACTTAATTCATTCAAATCTTTAGTTAAAGATTATTTTTTCAGTTCAAACTTAATTGGATTAATCAATTTCACTTCTACTGCTAATTCTTTCATAAATTTGAACAAAAGATAAATTAAAAGTCAAAACTTTGTAACTAAACTCTAAACTTAACTTTATTTTTTCGCATATGTTTTTTAAATTAAGGCTTTTAAGAGGTGACGCTTTTGTAAGTAATAATTATTGAAATGTGATCACAATCTATTGTTCAATCATTAAAACAGTTAACATAAATCACAGCTTAAGCGCAAATTTAAGTTAATTTTAAAATTTTTATAGAATCGCAAAAATATCAGTTTTGATGCCAATCGACACATTTTTTATGCTGCAGAAGAATAGGCGAAATCACTTTGCATTAGATCATTGGGTGAATTTTGATGACAGTTGTCCTAAGACTGACGAAGAAGATTTTCAAATGAAATACGGGAAAGTTGTCTCGGGATCGAACAGGAGAATAAAAGCATCTGAGGATAAATCTGGCGGTTGTCCAAAGAAAAGAAGAAATATGTCTAACAGAAAAAGACCTAAAGGAACAAAAGGCGTAAAGAAAGATAGAAAAGGAAGATTTGGAACAAGAAAAAGGTGAAAAAGCTAAGCTTATTGCTATTCCTCTCATAATCTAAATTTAATTTGTGTTCATTCTATATGTGTTAAAAATTTCATATAAAATAAATTGTTTTTTCTGAATATATTGATTGATAAAAACCGACCAATTGTAATGATTTGAATGTAAACTTAACTATGTTGAAAGCTCTACTCAATCTTTCAACAATAGCACACTTATTGTTGTCGCGTTTAATACTTTATTCTAATACAATAAAGTATTGAAAGAATCCAATTATTTATAATCTAATATTGAATTAATTGAAAACCACCTGTTTATCAGTCTTAATAAAGTTGATGATATGTCACTTAGAGTGCTAGTAAAGGGAAGTCTAATTGAAGTTCATTTAAGAATTGATTCAAGAAATGAATAAAATGATTATTTGGGAAACAATTTATAACAAATTTGTTTAATTTTAAAATTTGCAAAAAATTAAAATAAAGTTCATTAAAATATATTTAAAGACTATAAAAAGGAAAGTATTTATGTTTATAAATAAGTTAAGTTATAATAATAAAAGTCGGGCAATGATACAGAGAATGTTGAGGTTCTGTATAATAATGATGTGATTGCAGTCAGATTGGAGTCTGTCTTCAATGAAGCAATAAATTCAATTTAGAAGAGAGTATACGTCTATGATTCCCAAGTATTAGCATTTGATTGCTCTGACTTTAACCCGAATTCTATTTAAACAGAATCAGTATGTGATGTATACTCAGAGTCTGTCATTGTGTACCCATAAGATTATTCCAAAGATCTTAAGGCACTCTATGTTTTGGCAAAAAGTTATTTCAAATGAAGAAATCTAACAATCAAACTGGTGTTGAGAGCGGAAAGACTCGTTGACTCCGCATTGCTTTTGATTCTTCTGGCGCTGACTATAAATAAATAAAATAAACATAAAGTAATATTAAGTTATGTTTCGAGATTTTTTGAGTTCATGAAAAGAATTCACTCAACTCTATATGAATGCTATGAATACATGAAACTCTAACGTAAAGTTGACGATAAAGTTTCGAAAATGAAATTGAAAGTTTTGTTGATAAAAATAAGTTTAAAAGATATTTACATTAATTAAGTTGACAATAGAATCAGGTGTGAAATTAATGCACGAGAATTGATCAGTTCCCGGAAATATACCCGTTTGCTTAGCGGTCTATTGAGTAAACTCAACATTAGACAAATTTTTAGTATTAGATTTGATGAGATTATGATGAAGATAAGAGTTTCTTACAAAATCATTAAGAGAATTAATTCGTGGAGATTGTATGGAGACATGATTACTGCTAATGGTATTAACAGTTTGGACCTGATATCTCGAATCATCTGTCATGACTACATCGCCGTTAGCAAAGCCAACGTAGCCATCAATCGGTGGAATTACGTCTGGATTCTTAGACGAATCCGGAATTTCGTTCGGATCATCTTTAGAGCTAAGAAAAATGGAAGAACTATTCAAAGAGATCATACAAAATCAAATGGAGATAAGAATTTGGCAAAAAAGTGTTTTTTATATAAATCTAGACTCATTTCCTCACTTGGCATTCAATCTGCGCTCTCTCGTACGCCTCTCTTTCACTTGATTTCTTTTCCTAATCTTGCAAATGATCACAACGATTATTATCACTACAATAAGCACTAATACCAGTCCAATAAATATTGCCAATAGAGTACTGATATCTTCCGGTTGAGGAATATCCGCAACTAATATTTAAAAATTCAATTCAGTGCTTTGTGCAAATCAAAATAAATCATTATTTCCTATTTTGCTGATACTTTGTGTATGCTTTCCTTTATTCAATTATTTAAATCAAAATTCGAAACTTCAGAAAAAACATAACTTTCAAAAGATTACTTAAAATGCAAAGTAAAAGCCAATTAAGAGAGTATATCATTGAAATGATCTTTTAGTTTAGCTTTAACTTTAAGAAATTAGATTTAGAGCATTTGGTATTCAGCAAAATGAGATCTGATATTAATATTGTGATGAATTTTACCAAATTTTTTATTGAGCAAAGCAAGTGTAGGAACAGTTAAATCAACGCTTGCACTCCTTCCTTTAGAATTAGAGGAATAAATCACTGCAAGGAATTGAGTGCCTGATGAGAGATCGTTTAACGTGAACTCAGCCCTATTGCCTTGGCTAATGTTCGCAATCAATTTTAAGCTTTGAGAATCATATAGTTCAAGATGAAAAATCTGCTGAAGTCCTCCGTCATCACCAGATATACAGTCGATAAGTATTGACGAAGAAGTCTGATTAACAACAAGGCATCCGCTGACTGGCGACGGCAGACCCGCAGCTACTATTGAAAAAATACACGGATCCTTCTGAACGCCGACTGCATTCTTCGCACGACAGGCAACAATTCCAAAGTCTCTTTTAGTTTTAGGTATGAAAGTCAATGTACTTTCCAGGCCATAGCTAATAAAACTACCCAATGGTTCATTATTGTTTACAGTCCATTGAAAGGCAACGTCTGATGGCTCAGCTTCGACCTGACAGTTTATCTTCACTTTCTCTCCTAAAGCAGCGCCAAATACTCGCTTTTGTGTCTTACACATTGGTGTGTCTGCAATATTCAAAAAACACATTAGTTTTCAAAAACATTTATTTCAACAAAACTCCAATTTTTTAGTTTCAACTTTCCAACAAAGTCTACAAATGTTTTTCAACTATTTTATATCTTTTTGAAGTTTCTACTCAATAGTGAATTTAGTCTTTTATTTTATTTTATTAATAAATTTATGAAAATATAACCTAAAGTTACAAAGATTTGCATTCCTTCTACAATTTAATTTAATTATTGATGATTGAATGAAAACATGAATGAAAATACATCATATTAATAGATTCATATACTCTATCATAATTCAAATGATTGATATGGAAAATGATTGAAAAGATCAAGAAAAAGCAGACATAGAAGAAAATAGACAAGTTTTGGATTCACAATTGAATATGAAATGACACATGAGCTCAAAATATGATCATGAAATTAACTTTTTTTATGATCGAATGAAGAACTAAGTTATTCGCTCTTTTTTAAAATTTGTTGATATCTTGTGTTGACTCTTATTATATGAAAACAAATGACTACTGACTATGAAAATGTTTGCATTTGAAAAGATTAGTTTTGTGTTACATTCTGAAAATAATACTAAGGAATAATTTAGTTTTGTTGTGTTATTCAATTAACTTATGACAGCAAAAGTATCTTATGTATTGAGTGGAGAATATGTATTTTCATATATATTTTATATGGATTTCAAAATCATAATCTTATTTCTTACAAAATGACAAAAATATAAAGAAGAGGGAATTAAACTTAATTTGATTTGATGTAGAAAACCATTTTATCTGAGATTATTATCATAATTAAAGCGTGATTTTGCATGAAATTTGTTGAGTTTATTTATAGAGAAAGAAGCGTTCAATTATAGCTAAACTAGAGATACTTTTTATGCTATTTAAGCGAAAATTATGAAAATCTCGATTAAAAATCTTCTGAAATGTGAGATAAGTTCTTTAGACACTTTAGAAACTGAGCTAATGATGATTCTATAAAAAAGATCGCTTCACTTCATTATATAAATAGTGGATTTAATTACTTACATCTGACATCGACCAGTAATTCATTGCTTTCTCCTTTTCCTCCAGAATTGGTAGCGGAGCACTGATAGCGTCCCTTATGCTCTCTTCTTGCACTTTTGATGACTAGACTTGAATTATTAATGAACACCCCTTTAACATGAACAATAAATCCTTTAACTTCAACAAGTTTTCATACTTTTTAAAGTCATAAATAAGAATTGTTAAGTTCATTAAATATAATTTATTCAATATTACGTCAAGTTCTACTGCATATAAATTTATGAACTTATCGCGGATCTCGTCTAAGGTTTAATCTCATTCAAAGTATGCGAAAGTTTTAATTAAAATTCTGAAAATTTATATTCAAGCATAATATTCATTATAACACAGGAGAGATAAAGAAGAATTTTGTTAAAACTTTGAGCTATTTTCTGAATTAAAGTAGAAAATTCTTAAGAAGAAATCAGTTCAATTACCTCTTGAATTAGTTATGAGTTGAGATCCGTTGAACATGAATTGTATCACAAATGTGTGCGGATTCGCGTTAATTTGGCATTTCATGAATATCTCATCGCCTTCTCTGATATGAGAGGATTTAGTACTTGATCCCATCAATAATGATACTTGTGGTGCATCTGAAAGCAAATAAAAAGATCGTGCATTCAAGCCATTGGCACTTTTCATGCATTTATCCTTTTTAAATAGATCTACTTTTCTCTTATTTGAAAGAAAGCAAAGAAATCTCATTTACGTTAACTCTGGATATTAAATGTTAACGTGAAGTTAGCTTTAGATAAGGCTTTTTTCATTCATTGTTGCGATAATCTAGTGTTTATCTTTGATTGAATAGAATAGTGATGATGACTCTGAAAATGACTTACAATGAACATTAAGCTGGAGTCCCGATTCAATCGAACTGTTGGCTAATCTTAAATTTTCAGCTCTGCAGGAGAGATAAGCTCCGTGATCATCAGCAGATGGAATATATGTTAGTGTACTCGTTGTGGTGTTTCCGTCATGAATTGTGCGCTCACTAACAGAGAATATAAGAAGTGTAAAAAATGGGCACAAAAACAAACATCAAATAATTAATGATCTTCTCAAGTGAGTTCTCCCCTTATTTATAACACTACTGTTGGCAACCACTGAACTCAAGATATAATATGTTATATTATAGCGAAAAATCTGGTAATCATTAGAAACCCTTTATTTCTCTTCATTCTCTAATTGAGATAAAATATGAAATGTATGCAAACTATAGAGAGAACAAAACTACTTAATAAAATGAGATTTAAATTATTTGGACAAAAAAATATTAGATAACAAATGAATTTGGCATTAATGGAGTCAAATATGTTGGAGGCAAAGGAAGCTTTGGTAAGTGAGTTGAGCTTTAATGTAAAGTAATTATTACCTCAAAGGATGGCTTAATGGACGGTTATCTCGAAACCATGTTATCTCTGCTGTCGGTCGAGAACCGCTAGAATCACAAATGAACTCAACTTTACGACCGGCTGATAATGGATTCTCGACTGAATTCATGTAAATGTCTAATGGTTTCACTTAAATTGTATTAAAAAAATTATATAATATATACTTTTATGTCAGTCAATGACCTGAAAAATTTGTTCTTTGATCTAAACTTACAATTAATGTCTAGAGTGACTGAAGTGAATATGGGAGAAGTGAAGTTTGGATTTACTGCATGACAATAATATTTGGAGTGGAGATCGTTTCGTGTCAAATTAATAATTAATAAGTCATTATGTATTGTCTTGTTATCAATACTGTTAGTATACGAGTCATCAATCATTTTATTTTTATGATACCAGACAAGAGCGGGCGGAGGTTTGCCTATAAGATGATAAAAGTCTTAATATTACCATTGAATGAGTTGTTTAAGTAAAAAATTGATCGCATCTTAATTCTACTTTTGTATTAACTTTAATTGAATGTGCTGTCTATTCAATGGCTAAATAACTATCTTTACATAATTATATCATTAGTTTATTACTGATTTACTCATGAAAATCAGGACATTATAATATGAAACAAACTTCTATTCTATGCTTTCAAACTCAACTTTATTAATATATTTATAAAGGTCTTATCGATGATCTTTTGTTAAGCTTTCAAAAAAACACATATCTTTGTTTACGAAAAGCTTTTAAGTAATGATGAATGTCTAAACAGGTATAATCTGTCATATACTATATAAGGACCTCATATCACAAAATTAAATATTCATTTACATAATAACTTCTGACGCATATTTAATGCTGCCATTAAACAATCGTTGATATGATTAATCTTTAGAGTTTTTATACTTAAGCTTTGACTTGCATGATGTGTATCTGTATTTTGTTGAATTTTTGATAGAGTTTTAAATTTTTATGATAAAAATGCTGAAACATTTTGATACAAACCTCCTTCTGCTTCACAAAGTAATCTCAAATTAGATTCTTGATCATAAGGCCCAATAATATCATGCAAAGGTAAGCCACGTTCATCTTTGATGATAACTTTTCGTGGAGGCACTTGTAATGACAACATTAAAGAATGAAATGGTCTATTTGAAGAGCCAGTTGAATAAAGGAATATTTGGAGCATTGCTTACCAATAACATAAAGTCTGACATAAGTACTCATAGTTCTTCCCCAACGGAAGTCAACTCTACATCGATATTCTTCATCGTCGTCTTCTTTGACCGGATCAATTTTGAGCAGAGCTGGACGAGTCATGAGATGAAATGTTGCGCGATTTGCAGTGAAGACATCCGGACTCGGGAAGTGTTTGGCCTTTGCTAGTGGGTTGTCTCTGGCGTCGATGCTATAAATCGGAGTTCGATTCTCTCCGCGATACCAAAGAATTAAAGTTATGGCATCGTCTATTGATGATAATGTTGTATTGCACGGCAGCTCTGCGCGACCGCCTAATATCGATTTATATTCGGGATAAACTAAATAACAATAAAACTCAATTTAATGCTATTTTAATGTAATCGACTCTCGCATCACAATAAAGCTCATTATAATGTGTTCAGTAATAGTGATTTGAATTTTATGAACTGTAATAAACCTCTTTTTAACGTCAAAAGCAGTTCAAAATAGCTTCAATTTTTCAAGTAAATCATGTTGAAAAGTGTTAGCTAGAAATTTATTACCAGTTTATTGCTAATGATCTTCTTTCGGATTAATGAAACTGTCGATAATATATTCAAATGCATGCAAACAAAATAATTTTTAGAATACTTTCTTTAAAAATAGTTTTTTTTCTTATACACTTCTTATCTATGAGTGGAATAAAACGTGTAATTTTTTGGTGTATTGTGTTATTAAACACAATTTATCTCATATCTGACTAAACTCTTTAAAGACACTTCAGTACAAAATGTGTTATTTTACAGCAAATCATATTAATCTTGTCATAAACTCCGAGGAAATATAAACAGTTGAAAAACTCCCTTCAGTTATAAATTATTTGAAAAAACTTTACAACAATGGAAATGGAGAATCCATAAAAGCAGGCATTAATAATTATTTTGGTGCCATTACTGTATGTCTAATTTAATCCTCACATCAATTTTAGCGCTAACGACATGAGCGATAGTGAATCAAAACTGTGATGAATGCGCACACATTTATTCATAACAGAGGAAATGCTCTCAAAAGATTTTTGGGTGACTAAAAAGTATACCATAAGTGATATTCTGATTTTGTCGCAGAATTTCTAATCAGAGAGCAGTGCATATAAAATCTGCGCCTTTTATTCGATGTTGAAAAGTAGTGAATAGTACAGAAGCACTTGAAATAGTGAGTCTTCCCAACCATTTTTCACTTTCATCCTTCATCTAATGTAGGCATGAGAAAGACTATGAACTTTTTGGAAGTGTTCCTCTATTGCATATAATACCCTATTATACATTTTGACGTTATCGTTGTTTTAGCATTATTTTAACTTTGCTTTATATAACTCTTCACATAACTTTGCTCTCACTTCTAGCTATTGAGTCATACACTAGAATAATAACTTATAAGCAGAAGCACTATATAAAAAATACTTAAGATTCTCATCAGCGAAAAGCTATTTTATACAGTCATCCGTTATTTTGAACTTCAAATAATACCGACATTAAGTTTATTATATTAAACTCAATCCGTGACTCAAACTATGTGTATAAAAGCAAAATATTTCATGCGATTACAAGAATTATTTTGTAGATGACATAAATATCACACAAACTCAATCTTTTTGGTTATAAACAGATATTTCACATAATAAAAAACGAATAAGTTTTCAAAATTGATTTAAGGATTTGTATGAATGCATACTTATGTGAAAAAATACAAAATCTATTAAAGTGAAGCTTAGATGATACGAAATATGCAATTTTTTATACTTTTTTCATGTCAAAATTAATCGTTTTATATTTAATTCAATTTAAGTGTAGTTTCGCTGTTTGGGAAGTATTTTTCTGGTCTATATTTCTTTTCATATATATTTTTAAAGGATTTACTCCAGTTTATTGAAGATCAATCGATGCATAGAAAAGTTGTGATAAGAATATATTATAAACTCATATTAAAACTCATCTTTCCTTTCATAGTATCAAATAGTATATCGAAAGTTCAGTTTCTGTTTTCAAATAAAGCTTTATTGAAATGTTTCTTAAACTTTGATCGAAAATAGTTCCTTTGAAAGTCAACTTCTAAAAAGTTGTATTTGGGTGTAAGCAATAGTATAGTTGAACTTTCAATAACTTATTTTCAATAAAAATGAATCCATTCAAATGCTTTTTCAATCTCAATGACAATTGAATTGTTGAGGAATTGAGATTTTCTCGAACATTAAATAAACAATTATTTTGATTCTTTCACAAAAGAATCATAATTACTATTGAGAGGCATAGAAAAAATGCATCCAATATTTGAAATTTGAAATATATAGTATTTTTAATAAGAGAAAAGTCCAAACAATAGGACTTAATTGAGATGAAATTATAAAACCATAAAACAAGTTTGAATTGACATATCAAATTGAAACTAAAATGAATTCAGACTTCATTTATCATGACTTTGATCTCTTGAGGAATGCTATTCTATTTGCTATAAGAATCCGCAGAAATTTAATTGAATATAACAACTGAGAGTCTGCTTAAGTCTTCATTTGCCCTCAATCTCTATCAGACATATTTTTCTATAGAACTATTTTCATAGATCTTTGGCTTCTCTTTGATTTTTTGGCATAACTAAAAAATAAGCCAACTTTGGATGGAAAAATGCATGAGAGAATAAACAATTGAATATACTTCTATCGAAGGATTATAACCTTATAACGTGAAAGCGCAGTACAACTACTCATATGATGACAATCATGCTTTATAAGCCTTACATTACAACGTTTTCTCTTTTTATTGATTGGAACAAGTAATTCTCAATAGTATGAAAGTATGCCAACTATATGCTGTTCACTGTTTGCTATTGACAGCAGAATATTAGTTATGGCATTCTTGCATTATGGTTTACTTCTATTGGTTCCTACGTATGGCAGTGACGCGATAAGTTAAGATGTGATAATCCTTTGCAATGAAATTGCTCTCGTGTATAATTGCTTGTTTGGCACATTCGGTATATATGTTTTGAAATCTTTACGAAAATCTTTACGAAATTATAAGAAACTCAAATAAATAATTTTAATGGTCTTCAGGAACAGATGGAAAATGTCGAGAAATAAAAACTGAACTGAACTGAGTTTAGAGAAAAGAAATTTGTTCATTACAAGTTAGAAGAAGGGGAAAATGCACTTTAGATATTAGTGTAACATATAAAGCATTTTATTTCGTGCTTACAATCCAGAACACAGAAAAGTAGAAAGTGACCCATCAGTAGTTCAAACACAAGCTTTGCGATTCAGTTTAATGCATGACTAGCAATTCAATGGCATTATTAAATTGTCGCGACTCATACCGTCTTCTATTATCAATAGCATCAATAAAGCCTGACATTACATAAGATATAAGTCACACTTCTCTACAGTCTACTTATGATTTGATTGTTATAGAAAAGAGACTCAAATTCAATCAAACAAATTATTCATAAACAGGAAGAAAACTTGTTGGCAATTGATTTATAAGTTTGAAATCATCTTTCAAATATACAATAATTTTGTCACAAATAGAAGTAGAAGAGGCAACATTTGAGATAATTATTAGAAATCGAAAAAAATGTGCAAAATGATTGACTTTTTAAGTGTTGACTTGAATTCTAATTTGCTTATGTTTTGAAACGATCTTATCAATAGCTAATTATTAGAGAGCATTTAGAGCTTGATTGCAATCTATCTTTTGTCTGCCAACTTAGCTAAGCTAATTTTACCACTTCGGTACAATTGATCATAATGATTATTATGATTTATTCAATCAATGTTAGATTTTCAAATTCATTTCATCATTTCAAGTGGAAGCCATAGTATATTTCAACTTTTAATCATTTTTTCCAACCAAAATAAATCCATTTAATTCACTAATACTCAAAACTTTTTGTTATACGTTCTAAATGTCTGTGAAAACAATTTCCATATTATCTTATTATAAACAAAAGCTTAAACCTTGTGAAAAGTCGTACAGAATATTTTATATGAAATGATTTAATATGTGAAATAATTTAAAGCGAAATTGAAATTCTTCATTGATTTTTCTAAACTTTCTTAATGAATTCCTTTCGACTACATATCCATCAGAAAATTTCCAACACGTAAAAGAATAAAATTGAAAAGCAATGAATCGAAAACTGGATAAACAAAATTAATTGCATCAATATTATGAGGATTTTCAAAATCTGAAGACACAGATCAAATAAATCGTTTTTTATGAATGCCTTAATTTCAGCTAATTATGGTTAGACGGGATAATAACTTATTAACAAATAAAAGAATGCAAAAACGGTCCTCAAATATCAATAGCATGAGGGTGACTACCTCTCGGCAACATATGGTAGAATCCCGGAATCATCATTTAGGGGGTTAGAATCTCCGGATGGAGCAAATATTTTGTCAAAATTTTTAATTAATACAATTTCAGAGTATAATTTCTATTACATTTTCTGAATGCTAATGGAATTTTATTGAAAAAGTTATTTCTTCAAACTATGTGGAGCCTATGCCATTAGGTTTCAACTTCTTTATTATAAGAGAAAATTTTATCAATTAAAATGCATAAAAATGTTGAAAATAGTTAAATATAATGTTAAATTGGATATGATTGATATTTGTGAACACATTTAAATATGAAAATATGACCATGCTACTAACTTAAACTTGAAAAATACCCATTAAAATGTTGAGGGTAAGGCTCTTCCCGAGGAAGTCCCTGAGTATGATTGTGTTTAAAATAAAAAGTTCTTATAACTGTCGATAAACTGTAGGAAAGTTTGGTAACTTTTACAAAGGCTTTTCTTATATAAGCAACAATAGTAGGAGTAGTTGAATGAACATTAGTCTCACCGCTATGATCCTCACGTCCACTCTCTGGTCGCAATTTAATTCCAGGTGCAGCTAAAAGGAAAAAGAGAGAAAGCCGTTAGTGGCTTATTCTAAAGTGACTTATTTGCTCGTAGGCCTCATTTGTAGCAATTAGCTTTTGTTGTCCATTGGGATTCGCGTGTTAGGACACGCAGAGTGTCCGCTTTGCACATTCAAGCCAATTGTATGCCTCACACAAGAATCGTGAGTCACATTTTTTCTTATGGCTATCTATTCTTTCTTTCGAACTAAAGCCTAACTCTAACAGATCTTCAGTTACAGTCTGTTTTCTCAGCGGATTCGCATTTTCTTCCAGCGAGTTATAGATTAATCCTTTCTTTTATGCTCATTTTCTTGCTTTTTGTTATTTCATTTTTCTTTTCTCGTTATCGTTACGGTATATGATTTTCACCTCATTTCAGTATCTGAACAACTTTTTTTATCGATTTTTTGTTTTTATGCAAATAATACAAAGAAAGTCAAAGTAGTTTTTTGGGTTAAACAACTTGTTATGCGTGATGAAAAAAATCGAAATTGATTTTATTTCCTTTTCTGTATCCTTATTCGGGTTTCTTTTCTGCATCCATCAAATTATTTTCCATTTTACATTTTTTTTAGTGAAAATTGAAAAAGATTTAAAAGAAAAATTTGACTCAAAATCTATCTATCTATTGAAGTCACACAAAATAATGGCATGTTATCAATAAACTCGTTTTTAAATAATTTGATGTTATACTCTGTATTTCATTATGAATCAAAATTTTCTGACGATTACATCTTTTGAGAATTGCATGAAATTCTACAAAATCAAAATTACAAAAATGGAAAAGTTTAGCAAAATGTAATTTAAATGACGAAATTTGTCTCTTGACGGGTTTGGCTTAATATTTCATTGGAAAAACCAGTTTCACAGGTTTTACTTTTGTTCACAATTGTACTCACTGTTTGTTTCTATACAAACACAATTGAGAGCAAAAGTAAAAACCTGTAAAACTGTTTTTGCTTTACTGAAATCAGTGTAATGCAGGCAAGCCCGTCAATAAACATACGTCATTTACCTTACTAGAGTAAAAAACTTGAACTGAATTAAGATTCTTAAAGTTTAAGCTTGATTCTGGTTCTTAAGCTAGAAACCCCTGAAAATAACGGAAAAATTTAACTTCCAACAAATCTCAAGTGGTTTGTTTTTACAGAGCATTATAAGATTTTCTTTCTCAAAAATCCAAAAATCAGTAATTGAAAGCGTGACTCGAAAAACATTCGCAATCAAAACTTTCGGAATAAAATTGAATAACATATGAAAAAAAAGTTTTCTTCTATATTTTCAACTGACGAAAATTAATTAAATGACTTTTTTATGACCAAATAATTCTCCACAATAATTATGTATTAAAATTTGAATTAATTGATTATATAATCGAGTGTCGAGAATACAGAAAGCTTTTAAAACTTAAAAAAAATATTTATTTAGAGTTGATGATAAACAAGCAATAAAAATAGTTGATTATGATATTCTATGAAGTATTTTGCTTTAATGTTTGACTTATGTTCTTAAAGTTGATAGAAGAGCATGAGTTTGGGTGTAACTGTTGGAAAGTTTTAATAACTCAATCTATGACTAATGTTCGTTTAGTAAATAATTATCATTAAACATACGTCCCTTAAAACTAAATAAAGTTCGTACTAATATTTAGCTCTGATCTCACCCTATTTTATGATTTTATCGCACAGGAAGGCATCCAAACCATTATCATTTATTTAGTTCAGAAATAGTAAAGTGCGATAATGTGAAAATCGACTCTTCTGTTACTCTGTCTGAGAAATGCTTTGCAACCGATGTAATGCAATATCAGTTTTTTCTATTCCGTTCAGCAAAAGATGTAATGACGCTATAAATTAGCTCTGCTTTAACTTCAGTTATAACAAGAGGTCTGTGAATTACCAGAAGTTTCAAATCTTTTCACTTACAGAACTGTAATCTGTTCACAAGGCTTAAAATATCTTAAACAACGAAAAGGGATTTTAAAAATTCAATTCCAGGTTCTGGTTATTTTGATACTCATATACAGATACTGTATTAGAATGTATTTGTATTAGAATTTACTTGTCATTCAATACACAATTATAAGAAAGTATATGAAAGTATTGATGATATTTTTTGAAGCTCATAAATACAGAATTAACTGTATGTTTTGACATCATATAATATATCAAATTGAGTTGAACTGCACTGAAATTATTGTTTCTATCAATAAAATTTATAGAAACTGATCATATCTTTCTAAACCTATTTGATATGTTCAAATTTTTAAATTGTTTTTTTATACGAAACTAAAGATTTACTTATACTGTACAATACAGTACAGCTACTCCAGGAAAGTTATACAGAGATCCCTTCAGATCAAGTCATAAATGAAGATTAAACATGAGAGGAAGCATACAAATTGTAATGTTAATCAGTAATAGCATTCAATAGTAGTAATCATTATTATCATTGAGTAGTGGTTATGAGTTGTGAAACACTTATAAATCCGCATCACTTGCTGAGTGATGGATACATAACTTTCCTGGAGTAGCTGTACTGTATTGTATTTTTAACCCTAAATAATCATTTTGCAGACCTCTACTTCAAAACTTTGATCTTCAATAGATTTGTTTAATGTTGAGTTTATGCAATCAAGATTAAAGTGTCTCAAGTGTGCTGTTAAATAAACTACAATAACTATATATTATTAATATTATATTGAATTGCACTGATTTTTATCTATTAGACGTGAATAGAATGATGCAAATATTTCACAATCAATTTAATCACTGTTAGAAGTAAAGTCTTATAACTCACACCCCAAAGATATTAAAATTTACTATTAATAACTGATGCGTTGATACAAGAGTTGAGCTCATCTCAAATTTCGACAAACTATCCGTTTCAAGACTCGGTCGAGTCTAGACTATTTCTCAATTTTTCAAAAACATTAATATAGTTTTTGAATAATTTGATTTTGAAGTTGGAAATGTTTAGTTACATTCATACTTGAAAAACAGTAATAATGCAGTTTTTGTTCAAAAATACTGATTTATTGACTTTTAGTTTGAAAAACGAATTTTAGTTCCTATGATAAACATTTAAAAAATGAGTTTGAGTTGAGTAATTTTTCTAAAAAGTCGCGAGGTTTGCCCCTATCAAGTTTCTGTTTTTTCTTGAAATATGAATCTTTATTTTGATAATTAATGTTTTAATATTCGAGTGGTTGCGCTATTAAATTCTTCTTTTCATATGTCAATAGATCATTTTCTGTGACCTATTTCTATGATTACAGTTTATTTTATTTTTATTATTAGAGAAAAGTTCAAATGACAAAGTTTTTTGTAATGATGTATCGCTTACTAATTTTTGATTCAGTGCTCGCACTCTTCATCTTCTTATTTTATTTTGTGGAAACACTCGTTATTCTTTCATTTGAAGTCTGTTTTTGAAGACAATCGTAATGATTGATGAATTTTTGTCAGTAAGACAAATAAATTTAAATACTTGTAATAGTTTTAAAACATTAATTCACTTGAATTTTGTACAATTGTCTAGTTTTTAAGTCTTATAAATGAGCCATAAATGGGATTGATTCTCATCACATTTCATTTTTTATCGTTTGCTTCTTTTGTTCTGTTAGAGCCATATTCTAAAACGGATGGCATTTGAATTACGACTAGAGCTTTATCGATAACTCAAATTTATTAGTTAATATTTTTTCGGGTTCAACTCCAGCTTTTGCTATCAGAAACATCGCCAGAGCTATAAATATTTGATAAGAGTTCCGCTCAAAGACAACATTATTCCTATGTGTTTCTCAAGTATCAAAATATTTTATACTTAAGATTTATTTGATTATAACTAGTGTTGGATTAAAATTCTAAGATTATTTATACTCGTATCGCTGCTACTAATAAAGCTAGTTATTTAAGAATAATATAAGAGCTCAACTCAATTATATATAGCTATTTTCAAGCCAAGAAGTATCATATTATTCAATACTATCAAATTTCAGGCTATAAGATATCAGTTTTTTGAGCCGATATCAAGTCAAATTGATTGAATTTACAGTTGAAAAAACTAGTTTTTTCTAACATTTTTCCTCAGTGAATCCCTTCTGGAGGATCTTCTCAGATATGAATGGTATCAGAAGTTATAATTGAAATATAAAGTTAGTGTCAAAAATTGCGTGCCATTACATGAACAAACATTAAATTGAATATAAAGTCAAAGTAAATAATATTTTCAAACTCTATTCGACTACCAAATAGTTGAAGCCCTAAAAGATAGCTTTGGTTTAGTGGAAAAATACGTCTTAAACTAACTATTAAGCTGTTAATAGTGAGAGCAGAAAATTAAATCTCGAAAATTGTTTATGAGGTCAATCCTATAATAAAACTAATGTAAAGCTTGA
>JAQFZT010000142.1:0-37814 GCA_034696325.1 Camisiidae sp. | reverse complement strand
TTGGATTCAATTATTGCAATTGAATTGCATTGAAATTGATCGAAAACTAATTTAAAAGTTTTTGATTTTACGCGCAATCATTACTGTATTGTCTAAATGAGACTTATTGAGTACTGTAAAGTAACGGTTAATCATATATATAATTCAAATATGGTTATCATAATCATTGTTAATCAATTTTCAAAAGGTTTCAAATATAAAACATCATTTAATTATTGGAATCAGAGTTCAGTTCAGTTTAAATTACACAATATTTAACTGAAGAGTATTTCAATTCTGTTAAAGTTTTCGTGAAGAATGGATTCAAGTAACAAAAGTCGATTCAATGTAGACAATATGTCAAACGCGGCGATCATTCCATATTGTGAGGAAGATTCTGAAGATCAATCAATAGCTTCTCCAAAGTTGACTACAATTATAGGGCTTCCGACAAACTTACAAAACATTACGTCTAATTGCCCTTCAAGTTATCCTCAATTGACCGTAAAACCAAATTATTTTCCTTATAGTTATGAGAGTGTACTCATGTCTCCGACAGGCAAAGAGGAGACGGCACTAACGAACTCGATGTCAGACATATCCGTGTTCTCTGAAGATTCCAATTCTTCACTGTCTTTATTGTCTTCATTTTTTTCGCTGTCCTCACACTCTTCACTGTCTCCACAATCTTTATATTCGAATGAATCTTCACAACAGTCGGTGACTTCACTCTATTCTGATTTTGATTCAGATTTAGATCGATCTTCTAGTTGTTCGCATTCATCGCAATGTACTGTACGATCGCCTTATGATTCAAAAAAGGATTATTACTCCCCGAGTTCTCCTCAAATTAGTCAAAGATCAAGTCTCGGAACACCTGAAAAATTGCTTGTTTCGTATTCGAGAGAAAAGTCTCCTTCTCGTAGTCCTGGAGCTGATGGACAATCGAAACAAGACTTTATGAATTTACTGATGACAATGAAGTAAGACTATCGAGTTCTTCGGACGAATCAGACGATAGCTCAACAAAAATGAATTAGTAAATCATCAGAAGTATTCATAAGTATTCAATTTATTAAGTTTTATGTTAACATTATTCAGTATTTTGAAAATTAATTCCAATAAATATTTGGATCCAAAAATGTTTTACCACTTTATATATAATTATAATAAGTGTTTGAAATCCAACGAAATTCTGTGAATTATTTTACTTTTTTGATCTATAAGTTAAAGTTGATTTCCCGAAACATACTTCTTTCATAAGTGCAAAGACATTCACATGAAAACTATTTAGTGATCAAGTTTTCAATACTAAGTTGAATGAAATATAAAATAGTCATAAAAATTCTTTTGATCATAGGCTGAACTCAGTTCTCATTTTAATTAAAAATCTCTGATGAATGATCGGACATTATGATTGAGAAAAGGAAACAAACAAATAAGTAAAGCTTTTAAACTGTTGAATAAAATCTAAAGTTCAATAAAACTTTTCATAACCATTATATCTCAGAACACATTCATAAGTGGTTTTCAATTGAATTGAAAGATGAATTGAGTTCAGCCTCTGATTAGAAACATTTTTCTGACTTTGATATATCTTCAGTAAACTTAGTATTGAAAACCTCATTATTAAATAGTTCTCATGTGAACTTTTTTTGCACTTTCAACTGATTTATACAGTAAAGATACGGAAATTACTTTTGATAGAATAGAGAATTAACCTAAAAAATGAATAACACTTATTCACTGCAATAAAAAAGTTTTAAAATTTTATTTGATTTAATTTTAACGAAAAATAATAATGATTTATTGAATTGACAAACGTGTATCTTAAACGACTAGAATAAAATAGTTTACTAGATATGATCGACTTTTGAACTGTAAAATGAGTCCGATATGACAATTAAAACTGTTTTGATGAAAATACACTTATGATAACAATGATAGCAAAAAAACATTCATAAATATTTAAAAATACCATTAAGAGTCAGGCAGTAGTAAAAAAGATGAGAAAATTAAAGTAAAATCTAAATGTAAACTTAAAGTAAAACTGCAAAAGTATGCAAAATAATGCATTAAATACTGTACATTACAATCACTTGCAATAAAGTTTCAGCTTTTTTCAGCTTTCAATACATTTGACTTTTGGAGAAAATATAATTTACTAAAAATTACTTCTTTTGAAGATTTTATCGATGTTTTAGTATTCAAATTGTAATTTAGATTTAAATAAAGTCTATATAAATCAATGTCAACATTGTGGTAATGAACAGACCTGTAACTGTTTTGGTCTGTTATTAATGTTACAATATTTGTGATCAATTATTGATAATAAGTTAGATTCAGAAGTTTGTTTCACACAAAGAATAGCTCTAGTTCTGAAAGCTCGCCCACATGTTGCTGTACAATCACTCCATTCTTCGGTTCTCCAACTTTTAAGATAAAGAAAAAAATTAATTATTTTATCAATTTAGGTGTTTTGGAGTCAGATTTGCTCAATAATTTGCTGTTATTTCGGAATTTACAACAATTCGTTCTCGATTTACAACAATGTGTGCGAATTTTGATTTGAAAATAGTTTTTATACAACCGTTTGATTTCAGTTTAGCAGCAGTTCAAGTCATGGCGAAAGGAAAAAAAGGCAAAAAAAGAGCTCTGGAAATGTCTGGAGGAAAAAGAAGCAAAAAGTTTAGAAAACCCAACATCGAAGAGACCTTTTCCTTTGGAGAAAGTGAAGGAGGATTTCAGAAATGGTGGAAAACCAATCGGAAGACCACTTGTATGATCGGTTTAGTCGTTATTGTGGCCATCGTTTCATTAGGAGTTTACAAATATGGCTCAAAAAGATTTAAATAAACTAAAAGCATATTTAATATCGAAATTATTTGTAATATTTTTTGAAAAATCAAATAAAAGTTTAGCTCTCTTTATAAATAATATTCAATAATCATTACTCTGTATTGATTTGGTTTGAGCTCTAACTAAGAATGAGAATTTGCTCCAAAACTTTCTCCTATTGTGTCAATTGACTTAAAACATTTATTTTAGTTGCCTTTGACTGAATAAAAAGAGTTTAGATTTTGATTTTGATGTACGAAACGATTATTGAGTAGTTTATGATAGTATAAAAAGTTTATGACTTGTTTGGTTCGATTAGTTTATGATATTGAAAGTACTCTGTAATTACCTCCCAATACATGGATGAGTATTGCATTGTTCAATAGCTCTTTGAACTGGTTTTGTCGCAGCATTACATAGAGATTCGTCGACCATAAACCTTCCGGCATGACAATAGACATTAATATTTCTAAAGCCTAGTCCACAAAACCGGTCGCATTCAGATAATGTTATACTCCATACGTATGGCTCAACACGTAATGTTTCATTGCGATCATCAGAACTCGAGAGCCTTATTGGCCGCGGAGGACTTGGCGGTTGCCATTGCGATGGTGTCATTCGGTTTCGATGATCCCAACTCGCGGTCTCTGAAATAAGGTCTGTTTGCTCTTGAATTCCCGATTTACGAAATGTGATAGGAGCTGACCTCCGATGACGATTATTGAATAAATATTCCTGACTGAATAATTTCCTCACTTCTAGTCTATCATTGATATCTGAAAATGGTTTGAATGATGATAATGAAGATGAGCATAAATACTGTGATCCATACCATTATCAATTGGCAAATCATTTTCATCAAATTTGATACACTTTCCATTGAGACAATAAGCTTTCTCTCCAGAGCCAAAACTGCAATCAGTTCCAAACGGGTATTTGCCATCACTGAAAGCATCCATTTGGTAGTGTATGTCTCTCCAGATCCTGTCCTGACACGCCACTGTACAGCCAGAATTTGTGTTGGCTATCAATAAAAACATTTTAAATCTCACATATTTTTTCCATAAGTATAAGTATAAGTTTAAGTATGTCATACTCTTCATAGGCGACAATTGACGGCCAATCCCGTTCAGAAGTGTCGGATATTTAATTCGATATTTTTCACAAATTTCATTCGAATATTCTTCAGCAGTTTGAAGTGGACTCATATTACAGTAATCGAGTTGATCACTACATAATTGGAAGGATTCTTTACGACCGCTACAATTGTTTCTAATGTACAAAAACTGACTTTAATTTGTGCCAAAATTCATTTGAAAAAATCAATAAAAAAATTAAAAAACACCAGATTTTCATACTTTTCATACAATATGAATTAGTTTAATACAAATTGAGTAAATGCTATTTTTAAAATCTTTTACAAAGAAATTGAAAGCATTCATTTGAATATCAATTAAAGTTTTCAAATAAATTGCAAAAGTTTTTTATTTGTTAAAAATAATTTAATGAAAGTTCTATTTTCTGTCTCCAAAGAGTGAAATTTAATGCCATTTAAATTGGAAAAATTTAAATCTAAATGCTTATAATTTGAATAGAAAAAAATTAGTTTAATTTTGTAAACTTATTATTCAGAACATGTTTTGCATTTAAATGAAAACTCTCTATTTGTTTTTTTAACATCTAATGTGTGTATGAACTGAAACTCCTACATATTGTTGATAAGATCAAGTGAGCCTCAAATGAGAAATGAAATTTTCAAATCTATGATAGAAATTATGCTAATCTTCGAAACTCTCATAAGTGGTTCCCATAACAGATGATAAATTATTACTTAAAAGATTGATTAATTGGTCTGATTTGAACTTACACTGAGTTGCAGTCTCTGTTGACAAGTCTAAAGCCCTTCGCTTTAGTTAAACAAGAATAACGGCATTTGCTTATCGGAAACCAATTACCCCATCCTTGATCTTGAGTGCTCTCAAGGAATAAATCTATGAAAGAATGAGGTGAAGAATTGAAGCTGAAAATGTTAAGTTAGAATGTTAACTAACTTGAAGTGGAAGTGCATTGTTCTGTACTTTCATAGCTGTTACTGAAACCATTACAATCAAAGAACCGACACTCGCCGTCAACACAATAACGATTGAAAGTTCGACTGTTTTCTTTACCACAAGGAGTCCCGTCAGGCATTTTCCATCCTTGAGTCATATAACCTCCACCTCTTTTATGACACCAAACAAAGCAAGAATGAGACGCTAAATTACATATCAATAATCAGTAAATTTAGGGATCATTTCAACTAGTTTTCAAAGTTTTCATTCATTTACAATCATAGCTCGGATATTGAGTTCCTCTTTGTTCCAGATTATTATTTCTTTGTGCGGCTGCCCTACAAGTGTCACTTATGTATTCTTCAACAGATGTAGATCGATAAGAATATGAACTACATATCTGTAACAAAACGTGTTAAAGGTATTTAGATTTTCATAAAAGTTAGTAATAATTCAAGTTTGGTCAGGAAAAACAAGATGCACTTTTTGAAGCTTAAGTTTTAATCATTGCAGTGCACTATCAAATACCAGTACAGGAATAAAAACTTTCCTGAATCAAAAAGAAATGATGCTAATGAAGAAAATTGAATTTTCTTTTTATTGTTATAATTTGGAGCGCATAGCATGTGAAATATGAAACACAAAACAAAAAATTAATTTATAATGAAATGAAAATTTAAATCGAATCGAGTTTAATAATAAAATTCATTAGTAAAAAGCTATTATTTCTTAAACCCAAATGACTTGAGGCAATATAATTATTCAAAATCATGCATAATCTGCTTGAAAATGCTGTTAATAATGTAAGGAAAATGTGTGGCACAAAATCAGATAAGGCGTGACTCGCACTAACAACAAATATTGATTATCATTTATTGTTAAACATTAATATAGTTTGATTATAATCTGATTTATTTCAAATAAATCCCAATAAAAAACCGCAGGCGTTAAGAGCTGTCAAGTGGATAAATCTAAAGAACAGAAGAAATGGCTATACCTGACTAGCGTCGCATAGTTGGACTCTTTTATCATTTCCATCACATTCTTTGCCCCCATTATAAGGCATTGGATTTTCACATTTTCTCGTAGAAATCATAACTCCCTTTGGGTTTTGTTTGGCACGAGTGATGCACTCAGAAGTACATGGACTGTATGGCGACCAATCAGTCCAACCGCCGTCAATGTGCTTACTCGTGGGCTCACTCGATGAAACGACTGGATGATAGGCTGATGATTGTGCGGGAATGTCTTGTGAGACACAACGCCCTTCACGGCACCACTAAATGAATTGAATTAGATATCTAAAAGTCGAACACTAAATGCAATATAAATGTTACCCGTCTATGACCACAATTTGTTCCCTCAAGCGCTGGATGTGCGTGATATGCAATAGCGTTACGACCGGAACCAGTCTCACAGCGCACTAAACGACATACATCTTCTAATGATTGTAAAGATGAATGTCTTGCATCTGATCCGAATCGGAATGAGCACTGCTGGTCAGCATTGAATCTTTGACCGGGAAGTTTGTCATGTGATATAAACTGATTGATAATATTGATGTGCGAACTCGGACTTAGTATGCAATTAGCCTGACTTGTTCTTATAAACTTATTTAAATAATCGCGACTACACGAAGACCAAGTTGTCTTTCCTGCACCTAATGTTGGAGACATTACAAAGTTGTCATGATTGCATTGATTGCCGTCTAGTGAGCCGTCGTGTTCCATTCCTAGACTATTCATATTAATTTCATATCATTTATTGCAAAGTCCTGTTAAGTACTCAATCGTAATAAGTCTTTACCTGTGACCTGAATAGTAAACCAAAATTATTAGTTCTATGAATCTGTCTTAACTTTTTAAGTTTTTATTTACCCATTTCGTGTCCGGCCACTAATACTGTCTGCAGATAAAGGAAATCTTATAATTTATTCAACTCAAGGGCTTAAAAGTGTACGTTATGTAATTCAGAGCAGACTTTGGTTTCTTTTAATTATATTCCATAAAATTTTTTATTTAAATACAATATGAATATGAATCAAATTCGTGATAATCGATTGATGCTTTCAGACTTTTGCTGAAGCAATTACCTGAAAACTAGTTCCTTCAGATATTGTGCAACTATTGAGAGAATTACACATTCCGCTGACTGGAGCCAAGCCCACAACGTGTCTTTTTTTGCGTCCCAAACCATCCACAACATACATATTGATGCTAAGATGAAAATATGTTGCTGTCATTAGTGACTTATTGTGTGATACATTTATTTAATTTTCAATAATTAAATGGCATAATAACCCTGATAAGAGAAGTGCGTGATCCCAACGCGGTGTTAAACCACGACTATGAAGGCGTTTTTTGTGCTGCCAAACACAAAAGTTTGTCAAATATGTGTCAATGTTATCAGATTGAGCCAAATCCTAAAATCATTGATGAAGTTCAATAGTTATAGATAAACTCAGCCAACATTCTGGAGCGCGAAATTTTTTTTAAAGTTTTGCTCTCAAATTATTCATTTTTGATGATGAGGAAAAAGTCGTGACTTACATATTAGTGAAACAATAGAAAAATTTCAGCTCTTATTTACTCTAATATTTCGAACGTTTTGAATGAATTCAATTGAAAATTGTCAGGTTTTCAACAATGATAGTTAAGTCAGAAAATGATAAAGTTTTGGCACTTTGATTATACCTTATATATTAGAGAACATAATTAACTAAACCTGAATTTTGAAGGCATTATTTAATACCCTTTGTTTGATCTCATGAAAGACTATATTATTTGAATTAATGAGAAGTTTTGATTTATATAATTTTGAAAAATTGACTAAAATAATGAAAACCTACTCTTGGCTGTTGTTTGAGTATATCCATGAGGACAACGGAAATGTCTACAGTTCTTCCTAATGACGGCTGTTTGAATAATAGCTGGACAATAAAAGTTTGTTATAAATGTGAATGTTATTGAATGTTAAGAATAGGTACCTGTACAGCATTCATGATAGTCAATACATAGGTCACTATTTGTTGTTCAGTATCCGTTGGAAAAGTTCGTCGCATTAAAGTATAAAGAGTTTCATCGATGAATACAGCGGTTTCTACTGTTAGGTTTATATTATCCTCCGCTTCATTTTCAGCGGAACGACGATTACGATTATACGTTTTGTTGGCTTCATTCAGACTATATTTATCTTCTGATTCATTGCTCAGTGAAATTTGTTTTTCTAATAGATAACAGCAAACAATTAAATTACAGCTAATTTAGTTCACATTTCTTTCACGATCACGGAATATATGGCAATGCTTAACATGATTATCTTTAATCTAATTTATTTTATGAATACTTACTTTCATGAGGACAATGATATTCATCAAGACTTTCTTTTTTAAGAATTATATGAGGATGTGAGTGACTCGTATTACTTATGATGTTTGAACGGCTAATAACTCTTTGTGGTAAAGGATTGATGACATAAATTGCTGATGCGGTCTCAATGACACCTCTCTGCGAAAAAAAAGGCCAACAACCCTATGATTACTCACATAACAAGACTTAATGACTCAAAACTAATTAAGATTTTTGTCAAATTAATGGTTGTTATGACACTTATTTTTTACTGTCAAGAATAAAGTAGCACTTAATGAAACATGAGTTTATATTCTGCTACTTTTTATTTAATCTTCAAATCTAATTAGAGTTAATGAATTTGAATTTTTAAAAGCCCTGATTATCTTACCATTCCGTCACACATCGAAACAGCAGCAGAGCTATTAGGATGAGAACTGGAATAGCCGTGATAATAACAATTAGATCCAACTTGAACTTCGTTATCAATAATGTCTTTATCCATCATTTCTTCTCTAATAGTGAATGTCGGAGATAAAAGTCGAAAATTTCTTCTGAGCCTCAGTTTAAAAAGCTCTCCAAAAGCTCTGAAGTTAACATTAATTTTATGTGGCAATGATTTATTAGACTTAGTATTATTTGCTGAGCGAATTTTTCTTGACTTCCCAACTGTATATTTAGATATACCATTAGGCTCTACCACTTCATATTTTGGAACTTTGAAAAATACAAATTCCTTTCATTAGCAAATGCAGTAGTGCTAAGGTTTGCAAGTTTTACATATTTTCAAAATAAAATATTACCATTAATCTCATGACCGAATAGAAGTAGTCTCTCTGACTCTGAAAAGTCATGGTGAAGTGATGGCAAATCTTTATCATAATTTTCACTCATCTATTAATACAATAAATTCTCATTTATTAAAGAAAATGATAGTTCTTAAAAGGAACCAGATTTGATCGATATTATGAAATTTTATTCAGTTTTATTAAGTTATACAAATTACAAATCACTTCTAAAATTAACTTAACTTATTCTATTTTTCACAATAGAATATCTCTTACCGAAAGGGAAAAGCCAAGCCTCAAAAATAAGTTATTTATACTAAACTGTATTGTTGTTTTAGTTATTTTTAAATTTCAATCAAAAGTTATTTGGTTTAGATATCAATCTAGAGGATGATTGCGATCTAAAAGCATACTTAATGTAAATGAATTCATTTTTATTTTTCAAATTAATGTTTACAGTATTTATCAAAAACCTAATCGTTGTGTTCCCTATAAATTATATCACTTAATATAATAATTAAGTCCTTAAAATTGTGGGTGAGTTATAGCTTTCATCTCTCGATTATTCATTAAACACAAAGAACTCGATAATGTTTAGCACAAATTTTTAAATATTTATTTTGTTATACATGTCAAAAAGATATACAAATATGATGAATCATTTGAAGAAAGTACTCATTCATAAGCTTATGAATTTTATCTGTTATTCATATTAGGTTAGGATCATGTTATGATCTCAAATTCTCTTCCCTTAATATATTGTACTGAAAGAGACGCGATTTTACCTTAAGATATGATTTAAATCAAACTGATTCGTGACTTATATTTAAACACACCCTAAATTTGATTCAAAACTTAAACTATTCTAATCTAATTAGTATATACTTTAAGTGAATTAATAGAATTTTTTTCACTTTCACCCTTTCGGTCAGAACTTAATGTTCTTTTAGTGACCCGAATGCATGTCTAATTAAAATATTCAAATTATATGAAAAATTATATATTAGAAAACTATGTATTAATTAGATGTGTTTATATAAATTTAATGGTTTAATTAAGGAGTGGAAAAAGTTTTCGTGATCTAGAGAGTGATCTAATAAGAAATATGAATTTAGTGATTAGCTCATTGTGCATAATAAGACACTTTTTGATTCAGACTTGTCTATGTAATCGTGATTTATTTCAAAGTCAAGGATCTCTTGAAGGACCTATTTGTCAATGAGTTTGCAAAGTCACCAAAAAGATATGAGACATCTGTTCAGACTTTATTTAAAGATGAATTTTACCCAAACAAATCATTTAGTTGGCAGACATGCAATTTTATAGATAAACCAATAGACCTGACTTAGGGTTATAGTACTTATACTATTCAAAGTCGATGACTCTCACCGACATTCTAATTATTTTTGGCGAAGGTTAACAGTGATTACCGCTTTGACTAAACAATGCAATTATATTGAATTTGATTTTTCAGAAATCGGTTTAATTGTTGGCGCGTTCAAACAATGCAAGTGCTTTGATAATGATAATGACCAAATGACATGTTACTCTTTTTAATTATGCTAAATAGACAAGTAAATGCTACGACGCATTGACCCGAAAATTTTATGAAATATACGAGCATCAGGTCTTCCAAAGCCTTGATAAAGGAAAAGTCTGCTCAACTCAACTCACTCTTTCAACTCAATACAATTCATGCAAATTTTCATCAAATTCTCTGCATTATTCACGATATGCGGAAAACACAGTGGTTTGTCATTTAAAATAAAGCATTTATTTCACAATAGATTTATTTTTATTGATCAATAAAAAAACAGACTCTTCATGAACATTAATAATTATATCTTTTTAGTTTGATTACTAGGAAGAAAATCATTAGAAAATCGTTTTATTACTCATTTCATAATTTTATGAGTTATTAAAAAGCTGTCATCTTTAATAAAGTTTTCTATATTAAGATCAAATCTTTCTTTTTTACTACTATTAAACTTTAATGTTGGGATCAAACAGTATGTGGTTTTATATTCTCTTTTGTAAACGCTTTCAGTGAGAAAACTTCTCAATTAGCTTTTAATAAGTATTCAAAAGGCTTAGCTTTTGTTCAATCAAAGTAGTCATCTATTAATTACAGTTTACAAAATTAAATCGAAAAAAAACTTAAAATAACTTTCTTTTATAGCAACGCAAAACTGAAGAAGTGTTAGTGAACTTTTAATGCTATAGTTTTAAGGTTAATGGACATAAACAAAAACCCTAAAAAGTTATTCATTACAAACTCTTAAATAATCGGTTAAAAAGTTTGAGCAACAATTCAAAATTGTAAATTAATTTTAATTGATGTTGATTTATGAATATGTGTTAAATTCAATTAATGATAGGCTTCTGACAATTTAATTTAAAATCAGTTCTTTAGGTTAACCTGAACTCTCTCAATATCCTAAACCTCTGAGTTTTTAAGATTTGAAGTTTGAAACTTGAGTACAATAAACTGCATATTAGAACATATCTTAAATTTATAGATACTTAAAATTAATTTTGAAAATGATTATTAATTTAACAAGATGAGGGAGAAAAACCATAAAAAACAAGTTTGGCTTTACATTCTTACACGAACTCATAACTTTTGTGGAGTACTATTTAATATTAGCTTTATTATAATGAATATCAAAAAACAAGTCATTGTTTTGGCCTCAATTTTCTAATTACTGCTAAATAACGGGTCAACTCATGCTTTCTCTTTCTTTGTCGACAACAATTAAAACTAAGTTTTAAAATGTAAATTTAGTATAACTCAGGAGTGAAACAATGCGATAATCTATATAAGAGAGCAAACTTATAAATAGATTCACGTTTCAGCGAAATCTCGAGTTTATAAGTTAGATAAGAAGTTTTGGTATTGTATGAAAAAATATCTCATAAAAATTCTTTCTCAAGCTATAATGTTCGGCATTAAGTTGGATATTATTTTTATCTTACCTGAAGAAACGGCAGTTCATTCTTCTTTTGATAGCAGTGAAACATATGAGCAAAAGTTATCATAAATAATATTATCAACATTTTGATACTGACATGTATAACAATATAGAACTTAGAAATTTCTACACTAATAATGCACTTTTTTCGATTGAGCGAAAAAACTTTTAGCTAAACACTTAAATAAACAACAAAAAATAAATTAATAATAAAAACTTTTAACAAACTTCACAAAACTTTTCATTGATTGCAAGCCATCACTAACTGTAAAAGTGAGGTATCATTGAAAACACCGATAGCTTTCACAATTGAATGATCAGAAACACATATTGCGTAACTTGTCTATCAATGAGTTGAACTGAAAGCATTTATGCAACTAAAAGCCAGGACACGATGTGTAGAACCACAACAGTTTCGGTTTGGTTGGGTTGGTTACCCGCCGCTGAACAGCTGAATAAAAAAGACCCGTTTTTAGTGGGCGGTAAACAAACTATATAAGCATCAGTCAGATTACCATATCATACACTTCTGCACTATTGCTCTATACTGAATAAACTTATTATATAATAGAAGTTTTAAAAAAAGTTTTTTTGCTACTTTTCCTGAGGTCATTGCCTACGCCCCGTTCTGCCCAAAACGGGTACAATTGTTACTCTAAGCTTATGATAATAATAATATCAGAATATAATGTGTGCCTCATAAACAAAAATAAGCTTTACTTATAGCTATATTATGCATAAAACTTTATTTAATGGTATGCAAGCTTTTGCATTAAATGCTGTAGTGCTGTATCACCTCTTATTATAATGAAAATATAGCAGAGCGTTGCCATCAGTTATCTGTGTTCAGTCGAAAAACTATATTCAAAACTTCTTCCGATAATGTGAATTTAATCTCAACTCCAATCACATTATGGAATGTTCTTTGAGTGCTTATGATCAACAAATTAGGATTTTTCAAATTTAAAAATAAAAAATGCCAATTATTTATTTCTCAAATAATACTTGAATCTGATTAGAAAATGCTGAGCTATTTAAAAGGACAACAAGCTTTTGAGTTAATTGTGCGGCTTATCATTAATCTTGAGTTGAGGTCCAGTCGAATAATCAATAAACATTATCTCTTAATGGAAAGCTTACTCAATCAGTTTGAAAAATAAAGATCAAAATAAAGTCTGAAAGGGAGAAGTTTTCTAAAGCAAACAATAAATCATCAAAACATTTGTTATTAATGATTTAATAACATCTATTACTTAACTAGACATAGGTTCTAAAGAATGATCGACAATACAAGTCGAATCAATTGATGTCTTATTCTAGTTCTATCGATTGTTTTTGCCTTCATAACTAAGGAACCAAATCTAATGGTGTTTCGCTTCAATGCAACTTCAAATCTCTCCCAATAAGATTGAAAAAAATAAGAAAAAGTACAACAATGTATGAGGTATTTCACTACTCATACAATTGTATCAATTGCTAATTCGTTGCCAAGTATTTTACTCTTACTTATCAACTCAACCGGTTTTTTAGGCTTAGTTTGAGGTAAAATTATACCAAAAACTACTGTATTATTTGCAAATTATTTTGTTTGTATAAACCTGTAATAGTGGTAAAAGTGGTAAAAATCACTTTTTCAATTGAATAACTTTTTTAATTGTTCAGAAGAAATGAGAATTTATTTTGAAATTAAAACAAATAGTAAGATGAATCATAATTATTGGCTGTAAACCATTCATTTATTGCTCATTCAATCCCAGTTAATCACTTCAATATTAGTTAATCACTTCCTATATCTTTACTTTAGACTTATTAGTTATTCAGTTTGCTTTCGAAATCTATTGATTTTTGCAATATTGCATTAATGCATATCAAATTGCATTTATACTATGAATAATTCAACGATAATTTGATAGATAAGAATATATTAATTGTGGGAATTTTAGTAAAAATAATCATTTAAAACATACTTTAAAGATTGAAATAAATAATAGGTTTGACTGTTATATAACAGTTATATATGACTGTTATTATATAATAACTTATTTGCCCTAATTTATGAGCTTAAATGACATGAACTTGAGCTTAAGTGATGTGAGTTTACTTTTAATTAGTGAAAGTTACTTAAAATTCATAATTTAATGACAAACGTTTTCATGCCATTTACGCAGTTTTTTCAAACAGTTTTTCACCACATGATAGCCAAAGAACTTATGTGTTATCTTTTCTTTTTGTTAACCTCTATATCATAGCTAAGGTATGCAAATAAACAAAATAACTTATTTTCTCTTAGCTTTACTCAAACACTCAAAGGGCAAGAAATGTATTTATTAGACCTGCAAAAATGTTCATTAGTTTTATATTAGTAATTAAGTCATCAATTTTCCCAAACTCTTATCACAACAAAAATTCAATCATCAATAAGAGTAACTTTGTTGACAAACTTTCAGACATGAGTTCTTAATTATCAATAAATAGTATTTGAATTGTATTTTCAAAATAAAACTGTGTGTAAAATTCATTTACTTTTGTATTTCATTTTTACTCAAAGTTCTGGTTGAGTTGAATAACAAAATTTTCATTATAACCTATAATCATAATTTGAAAATTATTTAAGTCCAGTTTTGTCAAGTATTTGAAGGACTGATGACTAAAACTTATAATTTATTTTATTTTAAAGAAAATGAAGTATGAGTTGAGCCACTTTGGTATTTGAGTCGATAAATGAGAACTTTTGTCATAAAATATGATATTATTTTATAATTATAAAATCCATGTTTGAATACTTTTAGTGAAGTTGACAAATAAATGATAACTGAATGAACTGAAAGACACATTTGCCTTCATCTACACTTATTTATTTAGGTAGAAATGTATAGAAATAGAGAGCGAACAAGATTTAGCTATGACTATTCGAAAGTGGAATTTGTCTATTTTTGATCTTTTTATAGTTAAAGACTCAATAAACTTAAGTGCAAACTTATATTGTCAAATATCACGAGTTTGGGTCATTTTTTCAATCTTGAGTTCAATCTTATATTTATTGGTCATTTTATAGTTGAAAATTACAGGTTTAATACTTGTAACACAAATATAACTGTGTTACACATTCTGTGTGGAAGTGAAAGCTTGGTTTTCACTATACTTTTGATCGAATTATCAGAAATGGCTAATAATAAGACTATTTATGTGTCTAATAATGTGAAACTATGAATTAGAGGCAACAATTCATAGCTATTTCATGCTTAATATTTGTTGGTTATGAATGAAAAAAATAGTTGAAACCCATTTGATTATAACAATAATTATTAATAATTATTTTCTCTATTATGAAATAAATCAAATGACATGTTATAACTTGTATATGCATTTACATAAATGATTAAACACTCTTAATGTTAAATTTCAGATCAATTTTCTTCTCGATCCAAATCTTATATAAAAAAAATGAGAAAAAATATCGAATTAATACAAATTTTCAAAGTTTAAGTTAATTATGTATTACATAAAACTATTAACTAAATGAATCACTAGTTCATCACAAACAGAGGAAATAAATTGGCAGTGCTTTGACTTAATCCGAAGATAATCCGAAGATAATTGTTACTAAAAGACAATCTGTTTAAGACAAATCGGTTCATCATTTCTTATTACAGAGCGAAACAAAGTATTCATCAATTTCTTCTCAAATTAGTTGCAGAATCGCTTCTAAGTATTAATATCTTGTATAAATGTTTAATTATTATTTCCAATTATATTTCCATTACATTAAAGGACATAATCGATCGGCGATTTTGTTAGCCCTAAACGATCGAGAGATACAACAATTTTTCATTTGAATAATAAGCGCCTCTTATATATCATTATTAGTTTTGCTAAAATCATTATAACTAACTTTCTCGACACATGATTTTCACGTTAATTGATATGATTAGTTACTAAAATCAAAAAATAAATCGATAAACAATTGTGCAGTTATTTGTTTCTCAATAATAATAATAATACTTAATAGTTAACATTATTAAATAACAACAAATTCAGCAAATGTTAAATAGGAAATCAAAATCAGACAAATGTTTCTATTGCTTTTTGAACATTTCATAGATTACTTCAATAGCATTTACGGGAATCTTTCTTTCAATTATATATTGAGTTATTATATTTCAAGTTATGCACAGTTTATGATACCTTTAAATCCAAATCAACATTTTATATCTCAATAACAAATAAAGATTTGTGAAATTGATTGAAACACTAAAACGTATTGAAAACTTTGTTTGATTTGAATTGTTGTCTCAAAATAGAAACAAATGATAGTAAAGTTCTAACTGTTAAGATGTTGACGTGTATGAAGAAGATTATACAGTTTTGATGAACCCCAACAACAACAAACAATAAACAACAACAATGCTAGCAGGGAGTAAAGGGAAGTGCTCTACTTTGACCAGAAGCTCCGCCACCACTCGCACTACCACTACTTCCCGAACCGTTGTTATGATTACTAGTGCCCTCAGCCCAGGCCACTGACTTCTTAGCGGTGGCGGCAGACGGAACATGATGCCCAAAATCAATATCTGGAGCAACACTTGTTTCCGGACCTGATGTTGTTGGAGTTTCTGCTGTTGTTATTATAGCTGTTGGCGACGGACCAGGAGTTAGCGTGGCTGACGGTAACATACTTAGAGTGGCCGCCGATGGGATTGTTATTGGAGGCAATTGACTATAAGCTGCCACTGATGGTGCTGTCACACTAGTTGTCATTGCGATGGACTGAGCAATTGATGAGATCGGATGCGATGATATGATGGGCAATGACTGATCAAGTTTTGTTGACGCTTTGCTTGTGATCGGATCGTTGCTTCCACTTCGCGAAGCAGAACCTTATTTGGATCAAACATTTCATTAAAATTCATCACTTTATACCATTTCTAAAAACCTCTTCTTTCCGGCCAAATCTCGAGCAAAAACTTGAAAACTTCAATCGGTTTATGAAGACTTTCACTTTCTGAATGACACGTAAAAAGTGGTCCAAAACATATAGCCAGAGCTTGAGATGACATTTTGTTTCTTTCTGCGTGACTCATAATACGCTTGAAGTGATCCATCAAATACAAGACAGTGCACTAAATGACAAAGAATAGAGATTATGACATGAGTGACGCGACAAAAAGCTCAAAACATGAAATGTTGATGCGATCGCTTATTATAATAGTAACAATTACTCTATTGATTTTTGGGAGGCATTCCAGTATTGAAAACATCAATTTGGCATTTCCTGCCGGATCATCGGGTAGACAAACACTCAGTCCGTCGTCCATCATATCGAAAAGCGCTTTAGTAAATAATGGTTCAGGCAGTTCACGAATGTAATCCTTTAGTAAGCCTTTATATAAATAAGTTTTAGAGACCATTAATAAGTTTTAGAAACCATTAATAAGTTTTGCAAAATAACATCAAATAAACCCTTAGAATGCGGACAGTTTTATCACAACTCTTGCGAATCAACAAATTTGTTGCAAATTTCAATTATTTATTAAACTTTATATTACTTTTAAGATTAATTTTTAAATTTTTTTTGTCTTTTTATAAATTCAAGATTAAAACCCAATTCAATAATATATTATGTTTAATAAAGGCTTCTTTTGTCAAATAAATAAATTATAAAATTAATAATAAATTCCTTCAGCCTTTAGTCTGAGTCGAATTTGATCGAAATTTAATATTTCGAGTTTTTATTTCTCATCAATGGCTGGTGTCTCTTCATTGCTTCCGAAGCATGCAATAGATCCCAACAGCCTCTGCAGAGGTATCGCATACATGAATCTCTGCAAAAAATGGGCCCTTTATTATATCGACAATGACTGCAATTACTCTCTTCGAGGAACGGGTCGATTTGAATCTAGAGTAGAAACAATACGATAAATAAAAGGTATACTGATTGGTGACTGAAGAAAAGATACCTTCTTCTGAAATCGTGTGGCCTTAACATCAATGAAAGCGGCGTGAACTGCCTTTGTGTATGCTTTAGTGCTGGTAAATGTGGCCCGACCTGAACCTATTGGATACTTGTATTTATCTGTATCGATACCAACGTATACGACACCTCCGAAAAGGTCTTCGAGTATAGTTGCGAGGCCTTCAGCGGTCAACATTCCATGTAATGCTCCCACAAATACAGTCTTATTAGCGTCTACTCGTGCGGACTGACTCTTCACATAAGTGCTGTCGTAAACATTCCAAGGAATCACTTGTACTTCTTTTGGGCGAAATCGCGGCTGATTTAGAGAGTAGTAGTATTTGCCACCATTACTGAAATCATGAGTACAAGAATTGAGCAGCTGTTTCACCTGTTTGTCCGATTCAAATATCAAATACAAATATCCAGCTTTTTCTTTGTCTTGACTCGATCTTGAGAGGCGAACATCTTTTCCCGGACGCAACACATTAATGACACCATAACGAGAAAATGTCAATTTAATGTCATGATCGCTCATTTCCCAGGGGACGCCTCCTAGAAATACTTTGCAAGAATAGACAGGTGTTTTGTGCAGAGAATTGTTGGGCAAAATTCCACTCCAAGTATGTCGAGCGTCTGCATGTGAAGCAGCATTTCTGTGCGATTTTGCCATCTCTTCGACTCGATCAGAGTTATTGTAATAGTGATTGTTTTGCCAATTGTTGCGTTCATAGAAAGTATTATTTCCGTTATAAACAGGATAAAAACTGTTATAACCCATCAATTGCCGAACGGGTAAATGTAATCCATTATACAAAGCCAATGGCGTCATAACAGAAGACGTGGAAAATACCGAACTTATCGGTGAAGAGTGAGGAGTGTTTTCCCAATTACTGCTTGTCATATGAATAGGTCTTTGAGGCGACTCTTCATTAAAGTGAGGCATTTGTCCAATTGGTGTCTCTGTTAGACAAAGTCTTAAGTGATCATTGACTGATTTCGGTGATTCTCCAGTTGATGACCGAATTCTCGCCAATTGTGATCCTCCTGTATGTACTGCCTTGTGTCCAACCCCTACATTTCCGTACGAAATGTTGATTTTTGCTGGCGATTCATAACTAGAGGAACCCAAATCCAACGGACTGTTACATTGTTGTTCTTCGAATGACGTGTGCGAACAGACACTCGAATCATCAGAAAAGTCCGAGATATGCAAATCATGGATGGCTGAGGCGGATGGGAATGTTGCCGATCTTTTCCGAAATGCACTGAGCATTTTGAACGGACTGAAGGTGTTGTCGGGAAGTCGGAATTGCGCGCCTTTATCCATATTCTCACTCATTTTCAACAATTTGTTTTTAAAACCGAGTAAACGAATTGCTGTCAATCTCTAATTGCACTAAGCCTTAGAAATTGCAGTTAAAATTGATTCTATTATTATTAGTATTAAAAAATAAAACAATGAACCTGTCTCTATGAGACTAAACACCTTAAACAAAATCTCACCCACAAATCAATCCCTTTTATAACATTTTTTTCATGTGACCCTTGCATTCGTTTGCATTCAAAAACTTATTTCAAATATGAGTTTTTATGCTTATTTACAAATCAAATAAAATCATCACCAATTAAAATGAGAACTAATAATCAGTCATTTGTGATCATTTATCACTAAAAGTTCTCAAGCCTTGAAACTCTTGACTCACAAACTCACAGTTTGATCCCCGAATATTTGATATTTGGATACAGTATACTGGATGAGTTCAATCATTTTTGCCTCGCGGGTCAGTTTCTATTGTTAAAAAATTACGGCCGGATTCCAATCAACTGCAAAAATCGAGCCCAAACTTCACTCCTTTTAAATAAGCTTTAATTTTTAAAGATTTTCTTTATAACCCAAAAAAATTCAATACTTGAGAATATATTTTGCAGTAATAGTTGTTAAAAATTTGTTCAAATAGAATAGTTGTTGATTAGGATTCTAAGATTATTTTCAGCTATAATACTATCATCAATGAAAAAATTGCTCGAAAATATTCATTTAGACTCTAAGAACCAGGAATTTGATCTTCACAACCGAACTCATTTGACTGACCGCAGGTTGAGAATTGTGTTACCGTTTAATCTTGCAATTTATCTATTTTTTCTATTTGAAATTAATAAGTTGAGTGATAAACACTTTTGTATATATTCTTCGAAATATAAGCAAAACTTTTTCTCAGAAGTTCGAATAAATAATCAGTTGAAGAAAATATAATTATCTTTTCGCATAATAAGCATCTTTATATAGCTTTCTATAATAAAAACTTAAGATGCATTGCAATGAAGCATATATTTAATAAATATGCTAAATTGATTTAGCCTGAACTATATATGACTGGCAACAACTTAAAACCGGCTATCTCTATATGCATCAAACACGCATTACTAACGCGTTACTGTGTTTTAAGTTTTTATATGTATTCATAGATTAATATAATCTATGAATGTTATCGTTGATATCTCTTTTTTCATAGAAACATACCCTCAATTTTTTAATACATTTAAATATAATTTAAACTTATCGTTTCTCACAAAATCCAAGAATAGCTTTTTTCGAGATATAAGGTTTTAAGTTCAATATAATAGACTGTTTTATTTAAAACATGTACTCATCAATTGTAAAGTTTTTCTCTATTACAATATTGAATTACCTTTTACTTGATTTCTTTTCTTTTACTCACGGAATTCTCAATTATTTGATTATCACCGAAAGAATTGCATTGAACAATAAAAAATCTATTCAGGCAATGAATAGAGAATATATAATTGATACGAATGAGAAACTGAAAGGAGAATCAAATTCATTCTAAAAGCTAAACTTGTTTCCAACCGAAACATGAAAAGTATAACATTATATTGTGAAGAAAGTGATAAATTATTTGTAATACAGAGCATTTGGAGGCAAATAATCGAAATCAATTGAAGACTGTCTGAGCGCAAAAGAAATGAGTTGAAAAAGGCTTGTATTCTGTTTGAGCAAAAGCTGTTGTATCAGAAAATTGTCCGCAAACTAAAGTAATGGCAAAAAATATAGATTGAATGGTTTGACTCACTCGTTATGACATTAATGTCAGGTACATGTTCTCCAGTTAAGTCTACCAGCCATGCATTCTTCTCGAAGCTTTCTCTCAATAGTTTTTTTCTGACAGCAGAACCACATAATCGGTAAATCCCTACGAGATCAGAGCCTCGTTTCTCGATTTCCTCTACACATCGTTTGACAATTAATGGCACATTAAGTCCAGAATTTTCACGATTAACAACAGTTTCGAGATCAACACCAAACAAGGCATTTGATGTTTGACTAGTAGTTGTTGAACGCGGTCTTTGGAATGCGAGTTGAAGTTCTTTATGGCGTAGTTTAATATATAATGTTCCTCTGGGTTCCATCTTAAGAGCTAAACTATGTGCAGGTGTTTCGTTCAATGATAGAGATGCCAAATGTAATATTCCTTTATAGCATAATTTATGTCTAAAGGTTGGGTCCCAAGTGTACAAGAGAAATGCTATTTCTTTTGTGTCAAATAAGTCTAATTCAAACACTTCATCCCAATCGAAACTATGTTCACCACTGCGAACAACAGTGCGTGCTTTGTGTATGCGATCGCATTCAATTACACAGTAAACATCACGATAATGTTCAGTCGAATGGCCAGCACTTGCCCTTAGGCCACGACCTGCTAATAAATGCACATTCAATAAACCACTGTATCCTTCACTTTGTATTCCATTCTCAGGTTTTTCCGGCCGATATTTAAAAAATTCGCGTGGATTAAGGGATAACAGATGTAATCTTCCGTCTTCACTGGGCTTAACTGGTGTTGGGTTTGGTATCGATCCGCGCAAGTAATCAAATGTTAATGAATGTGTTAACAAAGATGCTTTACTTAAAGAACGATTCGATTCTTCTCGACTCATTGGGAACAGCGATGATGTTAATTGAGATGACGGGCCCTTCCCTGTCATCGCTGCACGACTTGCATATAAATCAGCCAAAAGTGTACGCTTTTGTTCCTATTGAGCAGTTCAAAGTTATGATAATCATATGGCTTAAGTTGAGGTTAATTATGAAGTTAAAGAACTTGATGAATACTCACAGAGCGTATAGTGTCGAGAAGGCTTTCGGCCGAGTGTGCGATTTTGTTAATGCTGTTAGTAGTGTAAGGAACTTGTTTTCCTTTTCTTACTGTGTCATAAATAGCTGAAGTCGAAGGCGCTCTAACCATCCATTGTCGATACTCATTAGCTGAATAATTATTTGGTGAAGTGGTTCGTCGTCCTAATAGTCGAGTTAATCACAAATTATATCACACCATAATCAAAGTCATCATCGAATTACAAATATTTTATATCATCTAATTATATACCTATTCTTCTCGACCGAGTGGCCGGCAATTCAGGAGCAGATACTGCGCCGTCGCTGTCCTCGTCATATCCAAATCCTTGTCTCTCAAACCTGACTGATTGTCTCTGTTGATGACCCCTTCGTGCCGGAGGTGTTCGTGATGAGTAACGATAATCGGAAGGGGAAGTGATAGGTCTCGTACGTGGCAATGAACTACTTCTCGATTGAAATGAGTCTCTCGACGACCCCCTAACCACTGGAGAGTATGGACCTAAACTTTTTTGTCTTAACAGATAATGAGATGGGTTGGGAGAACTGCTCGCCTCAGTATCCGAAGCACTTCCGTCCAAATAAGATCTACGCCTCAAAATACTACTTATGGCTTGATTTGAAGCCGAATTTCTCAAATCATCGATTCGTCTCTGTTTCAAGTCTTGCATAGACACTAATCCTGGATATCCAGGAGGTGTTGGAGTACTTCCTCTGCTCAATGACTTTACATATCTATCAAGAAAGTCATCAGACATTGTCGGAGGTATTCCGTGATCGCTCTCAGTTCGCAATAATCGAGTGTTTCTTCTCAATGAGCCAGAAGCAGATCCCGCTCCAGCCGCTAACGCATACTCTTCCCAATAACGTTGTCTTCCAGAAGATGGAGGCCTATGAACAGAAGCACGAGTCACTTGTAATGAACCACTTCGTCGTGTCGAAGATTGTGGAACGTCTGAAGAGTAACCAGAATAGAACTGATGCACGTGTTCGGCCAAATTCTCTAGTGTTCGGGGATATTGTCTTTGCAAGACATTTGGCTGTTGAGTAACAATACCGTACGGACGAGTACGGGAAGCACTACTTCTATGATCACTCCACAAATCATCTCTGACTTGCATTGGATATGTGGTCGCCTGAGAACGCACTCCAGTTCGCAAATGCGAGGGCTGGGAATTGTAATAAAGCACCTGATCTTCTAAAGTACCTGAACGGGGAGGTAATCCTCTATATTGTTGTCCATCTAAGGGCACAGCCATAGCTGGCATATTTTCTGGTAAACCTTTTAATCTGGCGTGCATTAAATGTCCGTTTTCACTATCACGTTGACTATTAGACTCATCATATGGTTCATCTTCGACCTCAGTCTTAACAACAACAACAGGAGGATCGCGATAATCGTTACCGATTGACTTTCTGGCCAACACTACCGATTGTGCGCCAGCATAAGTTCGTGAACGAATTGTGAGGACAAGTCTTCTAGGAATGGACATTATGATAACGACATCATCCAATGACATGCGACGCACATCAACTAAATTCACAGCTAATACTTCGTCTCCAACTTTAAGAAGACCACTGTTATAAACGGCACTTTCGAGAGCAATACGAGATATGAAGACTCCATCACTGCAACGATAACCGTCACCTTCACGTATATAAAGCCCTAATGTCTGTCCCGGTCTCTTAATAATCTCAACGAATTGCACGCTATGACTCCCATCTGAGGTAGAGTTCAGATACCTTCGACTCGCATCGATTCCAGCTCTTCCTAATGTTTGTGGATTCAGAAGTCTAATAACCATTTCTCCACGTTTTTCCACTGACTCAAAATAGGCGGCAGTCGTCGCGTCGAATTCATTCTCAACGGCTTCTATTTGTCGGAATACTTCAGATGAAATTCCGCTCACTTTTCGAAAATCGCTTTGAACTACCATTTCAGGCATACGTGATCGTAAGGGCAGTCGATCGTGTCCACTATGATATCCACTTGGAAGTTGTATCGCTCTTCTTAAATGCTGTGTACTTATAGGCTGTTGATGATGATGATGATGTGCGAGGCCTGAGTATGCACTTCCTTCACCAATTATTTGCTGGCGCGTCACATCTCGTGATTCCTTAATTATAATTCAACATCAACTTAACAATCAATATATACATCAAATACATCATCAATTTATAGATAAGTTACCAAAAAGTAAGCGCATATTTAGTGGATTAAAATTAATTCATTGTATAAGTTTTCTTTAGTCGGGTGCCCATTATTTTTTACTATTTATTGAAACTAAAGTTCTGAAGGAGTGGTGAAACACTTTGAGTTCAAACAAATAGTAAAATTGTTTTAAAAATCATATTTTATCTATCTTTCAATTGATTTACAGAAAATACTAATTAACAAGAAATGTATCTATGAATTGAAATAGTGTTAAATAATAGATAATTGATTGATCCAAACCTTTTTACGTCCACAGCAAAGCATGTTTGAGACAAAGATGTGTTTCACCTTTTCTCGCAATTGTGTCAACGACGGAGGCGGCGGATATGGCAAGGCGTTCATGTGTGCAGACCTGGTCGCTCATTAACCGGATTGCAGTCTCACTATTCAAGTGATAACTACCACTCGAATGAGTCAGGCATTGCCTCGCCGGCTCTCTTACCACCATTGCTACCATTACATATATTCATGGTATCGTCACCTCCTATTCCCCACAATGCTAGCGCTTCGCGGAGTTAGAGTCTGACGAAAGACCTTTTCTCAGTCTCAACACAGAAGTATAGTGAAGAGCTTTTTCTCTCTCCAACTCAACATAGCATTAGTTTTGGTGCAGTGGCATAACAGTTACACAACGCTTATAATGCAACACAACTAAGATTATTGACTCTTTGAGGTTCCCAACTGTAGTTGTGTCTAGAAATGGTCAATTCCACCACTAAATATCAAATACACTTTCAAAGCAGACACATATACAGGTATAACATATGAAACACTGCTTAACTCAACTTACTTTACCCTAAGATTCAATTTGATGATTGCCTTTCTTTTGGTTTTCTTTACTCTTGTAAGATATAATGTTCATCAGTATCGACAAATAGCAAAGATTCAATTAATATAATCAGCTTCTCTCTCATTTATTCAACTTTAGCTGACTATCTATTCAACTAATTCGTTAAATAGTGTACAAAACTTCACTTTATTGAATCTGAATCAACTCTTCTCTGTTCTTCTCGGGATAATTAAGACAAATTTTTTAAAATACTGATAAGAGTCAACTGAATGATAACCTCAATAGAGACTCAATTATTTGATAGTGACACTAGACTATACTGTGACAGGCATTGAATAGTTATGGTTTCCTACGCAGTAAATAAACTAATTCAAGCATATGAAACAATTGAAATCTCTTACTTGATCCTTGAATGGAACATGAAAGACAAACTATGTGTAGAATGTATAAGATATATCAGATCAATAGATTTTAGCATCAATTCAAATAACACTGTATTCGCTTCAAAGCAAAAACTCAATGTGTATAAAATAGTCAATACTTTCATTATATTTGATATCACATCAAACCAAAAGATTGTTTTTGTTCAAATCGTATTCAAATATTTTCTCACATTTTAATGGAGACCATAAAAAATTTAGTATTAAATTAATGCAATTCATTTATTTTTATCAAAAGGATGCAATTTTAGTGTAAAGTTAGAGTAAACTAATATTTGTCAAGTTATAGTGTCAAATGTTTCCATTAAAAAAATACAAATTCAAAAGCTTTTTAAAAAAACTGATTTAACTTATAATCATAAGTTTGTATGCATTTTAAATAAATGATCAAAATTGAGTCACTTCAGTATATGTACTCTTGTTTTCTTTTACGAGTCTTAGATTTTAGTTTCTTTGTTCATTTTTGAAAGTCTAAGTACAGTAGAAACTATTTTCAAGTATTCAAATATGCAAAACATTTATCTCAATTCAGAAATACTATATAGTATACAAAACAACATTTCTATATATTAAATCATAGAAAAGGCTCTCTAAAAGTTTTCTCATTATAAATTTGCAAAAGAATTATTGTATTTTTCGTGGTTTAGTCTCTGTTTTTAACATCTTTTATATTTCAAATGTTTAAATTTCAAATATTTTCTATAGTAAGAGAAACACAATTTCTGATATAACTCTGCTATGATTTATTGCTTCGAATCCGAATCAAATCATAAGAAGATTTGCTGATCTTTTCTTTCTGAATGATAAAAGTAATATTGCGACTGAACAGGAAATCAAATTCAGTTCAAGTTCATTCGCTTGAATAGCGAAAGATAGAAAAATGATCATATATTATAAGATTTGAAATCAATGATAAAATTTGATATTTTAGTTTAACTGGAGTGTTACAAGTCTTTTATCTTCTCTAAGCATAAATTATAATGGTTTAGGGCTTTGACAATTGGAAAAAAAATTGGAAAACAATTGAGAACAATTGGGAACAATTGGAAAAATGCAAATTTTCAAATCTTTAATATACAGAGAAGAAAAGATAATCTGTAGGTACGGTTGACAACTTTCCTGGATTGGACAGGAGTCTTTTGGATTCGAGTAAACCTCCCGACACCCGGGCTGGGATCCGACGTCAGGCTATTTCTCCAGTTTTCTAGACAAACAAAGCAACTCTTATGAATACCGCACAAACTTTCAACTTCAATGCATAACTCATTAAAATCAATTTTTAAAAGCCTTTCCTATGAATTAATCACTCTTTAAGTGAGTTCATTCGAGTCAGTTCTATGAAAGTAGTACAAAAGGAAGGTTTTTTCCTTCTAATCAAATTGATTTATTTATTTTCATTCCAATTAATGAGTTCTCAGTTTTTTAATATGAAAGAAATAAAAATTGAGTCTCAATCTTGTAAGAGCAGAAACTTGTACAAATCTGGTAACACTAAACGTAATAAATAGTGTGCACTTTAACTATAAATTTCTTGAAAAATGATCAAACTTTGTCTAATTAATATTTTTTTCATTTCTTGGTAAGATTTATATAGAATCACAGTTTTGATAGTCTTTGTTTGCCTCAAAATGGCTTCAAAAATTGGGTCGAGAAGTCTTCCTCATTGTGTAGATTAGGAATAAAGGATAATGTTCAGGGAGTTTAAATATTTTTAGCTTTAACAATATTTTTCCATCAACCTTAACAGCATTTCTTGATTTGTGGCTCTTTTAATTCGAATGGATTGTTCAACAAAATTGCTCTTAAAATATATTTTTACCACAAGATTAATGATTTTATCAATCAGAAACAAAGAGCAATCCTTTTATGAGGAAAACCAGTCTTTATGAGTGTCAACATCAATATTGCTTCCAATATTTTCATCAAAAAACAAAAACTAAACGCATTACCAATAAAATAAATAACTGCCTCATTGAGAATAGAATTTTATCCCAATTATCGAATTTATCTCAACTAAAGTTTGATTTCTGTATTTAATCTTAAAAGTTGTATTATTGAGTTGAAACAAAGTTCATACAAACTCTTCTCTATTAGAATCGAAGTGTTTATAAATGGGCTTATAAAAGCTGTTGTTATGATGGACATCATAATTGCAAAACATCAATTGGTTTTTTCATGTCAATAAAACTTATAACATATTGAAGTTATCGAAAAATAATCAAAACTTCAAAAGAGCTATGATTTATTGAACGAAAGTTTGATGTCCAATATTTTCAATGACATATGAATTTGGTTTTTATCAAAAAGTAGTGAAAAAAATTGCTTCCAATAATAAATAAAGTTTGCATTTGTCATTTTCATTCAAATACTTTTTGAAATTTCACTCATTCATGCATTTAATTCTTATTTCTAGAGAATTTTTTCTCTTGAAGCTTTCCATAACTTCAAAACAAACTTAAGAGTTTACTCAATACTGACTTTCATTACAAATTAAAATAAAAATGTTGAGAAAATTATACAAAGTATGACAAAACTTTATAACATTTTTGTTTTGGATACGAATACTTAGAAAATTTCGGATATTTGAAAATCTATCGATGAATTGACGGATCGAAATACTCTACACATTCACAAGAGTGTTAAAAAATCGATGAATTTCAACATGTTCTATGGTCTCGACATTGCTTTTGACAATATATAAGATAAATGTTATGCTTTCTTGAAATGCTATTTCCAACTTTTAATGCATTTTAAGTTTATTATCTAGAATATTGAAAATGTTTAGCACTTTGATATTTGACCAATTTTTAAAAGGAATGCTAGGCTTATAGTATGCTTCAATCGATATCAAAATTTCTCATTTATATATAAACTCATGTTACATAACATTGTATTTTTGGTCTAAAACTTTACAATCATCTCAAGAGTTGAGATAAAGATGAAAAAATTTCATTGAATAATTCAAATAAAATATAAACAAAATAAAACATTTTTATTCATTAAAAAATATCAATTAGTCATTTAGAAAATTAATGAAAAGATAGACAATTTTCACACTTTATGCATGAGTTATTCATAGGGACATTAGTATTACAAAATTCTTCATTATGTAAAACACGTTTCAAATAAATATATAAAAATAAACTCAAAAACTTTCTAATACTATAAATAAAAATTGAATTATTCAATCTATAAACAAATTCTATTACTTGTTGAATAAATATTTTTAAAGAAATAAATACAAACATAAATAAATTTGAAATAAAAATTGATGACTTTTATCCGCCTGAAAAATCTAATTTAAAGTTTCTACATCTAGTTCTTTATGAAATTGGTAGGGATTGAAACTTATAAATATTATTCTTTGAAAACTAACACATTGTATGGTTAAGAACTGTGCAAAAGATGAAATATAATATTATTCTGAGCGAAAGAACATGCGATAGTATTTATTTACCCCCTAATGAGCTCAATCGTACAGCTATTCAATGACAAAGTGGTAAACTCTCGGAAGAATTCTGCTGAACATAAACACCTTTCTTGCCATTGATGTTATTTTAGTGAACATTAAACGTTTGTCTGAGAATAGCTATGACTCGGAGTAATGTGTGATATAATGATACGGTTTTTGAACGCTTAAGTTTAACTAAACTATTAGCTCTTCCTTTCATGATAAATGATAATAGTCTTAAAATAACTTATAAACACGTATACTTCGTATGAATTTATACTTTAACGCTCAGATCATGATTTATATAGATATTAATACATAAATCATGTTTTTCTTATTAATTTTCAATTTATAAAAAATATCAAAACTTCTTATTCATAAATATTGGGTTTAGACTGGGCTTAAATATTGGGCTTAAGCAGTCTTTTATACAGTATCTTAAATGTATCGCTTGAAAGCAGATATACTCTGCACTCAGAAAAAATATTGGCTTTATTAACACTTGGAATGTCGGTATTAAAAGTTGATGAAGAGTTAGGAATGTGTATATAAATTGGTTGCAAACATTTTTTATTAGTTTTTCTCATAAATTTCATTTATTACAGAAATAGTCTTGAGAGACATTCTTGAGAACACTTCAAAAGAATTCCATAATTAATATTGTTATTATTTCGTGAAAGTTTTCCAAAGAGTTAAAGTAGAATAGATTGAAAGTGAGCTTTTAAGGTTCGATTTATCTGATATTATTATAGGGTGTTATATAATAATACATATAAAGTGTTATATACCATATAAAGTTGTCTAAAATACTAATACAATACAATTAATAGAAAATGTGAAAATATATTTAAAAATGTGTGAGATTCGACCACAATGGTCATTAGTACCGCCGTAACTAGCTATTAGCCGCTAGAAATTCACAAATAATTCAGTATTCAAGCGTTTTTACAATTTAGAATTAGTTTAAGTTCTAGCCCCAGAAACCTTTAACCTCCCATTCACTCCCAGATCATATTTAGCCTCCACACCTAGTTTTCATGGTGTGGTTTTATGCAAAAAACTTACTACTTTAGGCAACTTTATTGCACATTCTGTATATTGTATTATAAAATAATAATTTTAGTTTATTCTTCAAATTCTCCTGCTTTTAGAGAGTCATTCAGATCGAGAATCGCCGCAAGAGTTCAGAGCCAAATAAACATTTTAAATTCTGTCAGATATTACTTATTATTATTTGAAATAATCTGAAATTAATTAGGGATAAAAAATGGAAGCTCTAAGTTATTTCAAAATAACAATATTAGTTGACAAGAAATGCAGAGAACACTTGTATTGATTCAAGTATGGATTAAAACTTGGATTTAAGCAAATTTAATGAGTTTATTGATAGAGACTCTAAAATTCGTAATTCAATTTGAAAATATAACCCTATTTTTGCGATCATTACCGCCCACTAGTAATCAAATTCTAGGCATTAACTGGAAAAGTGTTCAAAATAGTAAATCTGTACGAAATGAATGAATCGTAACTTAATCGCAATTTTATGGATGAATTTAAAAGAGAATCTTCTTTTTATGAAAAGATTGATCTAAAAACGTCTTTCCTATCATTGTTCACATTATACTTTTAGAAGAATTGAAAGTTAAGCTATAAAGTGGAAAATTTATTTCTTTATTAATACTTTTCTTTCCTTATATTCTTGAATAAATACTAATAAGATTTGATAGATTTAAGAATATTAAGGCCAATATGAGGAAGAATGGTATCATGATAAGTATCATGGTTATCATGATAAGCAAATCGAATCAAAAATACATATAAATGAATTGAATGAGTGAAAAGTTGAGTGAAAAGTTGAAATAAATTGAGCTCATAATAAGTTAAACTCAAACACATAATTGAATTTGTGGTTTAAATCTTTTAGTATATCATTTTAATGGTCTAACAGTGCATTTTCACTCCCATTGAGTCCTTAATAGATAATTCAGCCGTTTTGCAAAAGCTATTTCCTGGTCTTCGCCTAAATGTGAGCTTTTGTGCATGTCTACAGTCATATTTCAGGTTCGATCGATACCTACGCTCTCACTTGCGGTATATATGGAATGAATGAACCCATTCTGTTGAGCTCAATATAACATTCAGAGTATAGCACGAGTACAGCGAGCAAATGCTCATAATGTGGAAAAAGCTTTCCAACCAATAGTTTATACTGTATTATAGACTAACTCTCAAATTTTTCTTCACAACTTCAAAAAATAAAACTCTTCTGACAAATATATTGAAAAATATTATTTTAATGGTTGTATTTCTCTTCTATTCCACTCAATGAACAGAATATTTCTCTATTTTCTCAAAATCAACACAATTTTGATCAAAAACATAGAGCAGTGTTATTGAAGAGTTGAAACTTTCCTTCAAAAATCCTATTCGCGCAGAATATGATATTCTAGTTTTTATTGATTTTTTAAACATGTCATTTCAACTTTCTCTTTAGATTCCAGAGTTAAATGTTTAAAAAAACAATTTAAATACATTTCACGAGATTTCTCTCATTAATCAGTAATTCAATAAAATGCTTCAGATATTTCGGGAATCGTTCCCAATAGTGAGCATTTCAATGAGAGTCAAATCTTATGAATGATCAAAAGCAAAATCAGTGTTTGCTCGCATTTTTTTACATGAACGCCTTCGGGTCAAACTTTCTCAATGAATACAAATATCAAAATAATCTGTCTTTAGATCAGACATTGAAAATCGTTCAGTTTAACTGTGACAAAAAATGGTGTTTTTCATATTATCGAAACTTATTTCATCGAATTTTATTTTATCGAAAATTTGAGTTCCTGTCAGAATTTCAAGACAATAATTTCGTGAAAAATAATACGAAATAATTGAGAAGCAATAAAAAAAATAATATTATTGAAAATGTAAATATTTAAATGAAGGTAAAAACAAGATTATAATAATAACCCTAAAGCTCCTAATTTGATGAAAGCTTTTCAAGGGAATAACAGTTTTTATTGAATATGAATTGATTTTTAAAAATATATAATCAATTTTTTAAATTAAATTTTTTAATTTTATGGCATTTTGACACTGAACTAAAATTTTCGATCAAATCAAATTCGATTAAAGAAATTTCGATGAAGTGAGATGTAATATAGAAAAATTGTATTGAGAGTACAGCTGGGGATTTAAAGATATACCTTGAAATCCAGAGATAAATACAAATGAAAGATGGGTGAAAACATAAAATTAGATATTAATGAATAATAGCATTGAGTATTAATGAGTAATAGCATTGGGTAGTATTGATTAGTGGTTATGAGTTGTCAAATTCTTATGAATCCGCATCTTTTCAGTAACGATAACCACATATCTTTGAACCCCTAAATGTATACTTAAAAGTAATGTTATGAAATAAAATTCTTTTTTAAAGCCTAAAATGCTCTTATTATAGACTGAAAAATGTTTGAGGAATAAACTGAAAGTAATTCAGTGAAAAGCATTAATATTTATCTGAGAATTTATAAACTGCTTATGGAGATTTCTGCTTGAATCACACATTTTCTAACTATCATTTTTAAACCCCATTTTAGAGTAAAGCGTAAATAAATTCTTCTTGACTACAAGAATGAAAGTCATTTTTTAGCCATACATTTGAGCCTATTTATAGTTCATTTGCAGAAATGCTTAAAATAATTATTGGACAGAACCTGAAAGCATTATGAAAAGTTGTGAGCACTCGATAACACATTTAAATTATGATTCTATAGGTTTAACTTAAGCTTATTGTGAAATGGAGTTTATCTAATATAAAATGATGATTTGACGAGCGACAGACACATGCTTTAATGTTCTCCTATGACATAACAAACAATGTTTAAAATGCATTGCTCGCACTCATCATTGCAGAGCATGTTGTGGTTTAGATTTACTTTCACATAAAATATCACATTACGCTTTCAAAGCTCTTCATATCGTTTATATTCAAATATTAAGCATTAACACAATAGGAATACTAATTATTATGAGTATAATTGAGTTCCTGTTATCAGTTATAACGGCATTAATAACTCGAACACTATATTCAGAATCAGATATTACTTCTTTTAATGGCATTAATCAAATTAAATATAAATTGAATTATGGAGAAATCTTAGCACTCAATAAATATAAAGTGTGTTATCAAATATAAATTCTGGATAAAGTAATTCAATTATTATTTTTGTTTTTGTTCTCGAAAACAGTGTCATAACTACTAGTAGACTATTATCTTCTCAATCTTTCAAATCATTTTTGAAATATAGAGTTATAAATGACAAAAAAAATTTATGCAAAATTTATTATAACAAACCCTTCAAAAATAACTTTAAATTAGCTTTTCCTCAAGTAATAAATTAAAAGTTTATTTTCTATATCAAGAAATAAAGAATTAAACTTTAATAAGAGACAGTCCTCCTGAAAATCATTAATAAATCTATGAAATTAAATGATTTTTATAAATCTCTACTCAATATATAAATAACTTTTATTAATATAATATAAGAGATAAAGAGAGAGCACGATTTGACACCCAAAGGAAGAGCAATTCTAAAATTAACATATTTTATTCATTAATAATCAAAAGTTATTCTTAGAATATGTATAAGAAGTTACTTTAATCAAAATGAGTCACGAAAATGTTTCTTTGCATAGATTTTAAAGTTTTAATTAATATGGTTGAAATGATAGACTAAAATTTTGATCAACATCTCTGACAAATTCGCAAAAATAATATCATGACAATTATGCCAACTTATATAGAACTACTGTGTGTGCAAATACTGCTCACAAAAGGAAATTAAATATTAATTCAATTTAGATTTGAGTAGTGAAGAGCTAAGCTCAAGGATTTGAGATAAGCTCAACCGTTTTCATGATGCGTACATTGATCTTAAGATTGTATTATGACATAATCGCGAAAATGATTAAAGATATTAGACTACTATGAAAGATGATCTGAAAGAACATGATCTTCAAAATTTTTATTGAATTTCAAATTCCTTCAAAGTATTTCATTGAACTGCTTAAGTTTCAGTGACTTCTGATACCACAGAACTATAAAGTTTATTAAATTCAATCAGTTTGATAGAGATTGTCAAAGTCGGAGTCAAAGTAAACAGTGTATTCTTAGATGACTTCAAAGCTCTTGACTGAAGTTTTTGTCAAACTATTTTTTCAAGTTGTCAGTGCTCACAAACTTGAAGAACAAGAATTTATGAAAAGGAAAATTGATGTATCAATAAATCTGTGATGCCATTCAATGCAATGCATCACTGATTTGGAGAATCATATTGTAATTGAGATTCGATAGTAAATAAAGTAAGTATGAAGTGATCATTTTTTTTTCTTGGATTTGCAATAATTTTCTATTTTTAGAGAAGCATTGGTTTGTCAAAAAGCTTAGCTCAGCATTAAATGAGATATGAATGGATTCTTGATATATACTATTCTATACAATACTAGATAGAAATTTGTCTCCAGAAAGGCTAATATTTCAGCATTAAGTGTTAGTAATCAGTTAAGTGTCAGTTAAATATTCAATTAAAAAAGATAGTTATATGGCATCAAAGATCAAATAGAGAGTGTCTAACATTCAATACTGCGAATCGATTCTGGACACTAATGTTTGATAAGAATCTCTCAACTAATAAATGTATGGAATCACTTGAATTATATTATGCAAGTGAACTTCTTTGAACTTTAGATTTCATATCAATTACAGGTATGAATTCTAACTATAGTTTTATGGTTGTGTTGATGGCAAAGATTCATGTAATGAATAATAAAGTTATTCAACAAATTGATACTTTTGATCATTTGTTTCTCAATATATTCTTATCACGAAATGCTTAAAGATTAGATCAAATGCCTTAAGAAATCTATGCAAATATACACACATTTCTAACAAAAAGAAAGTCTCAAATACTTCGAGATTACAATCATTCGTAACATAAAAGGGATAAAACTAATAAAAGTCTTTTTACATAAAATAGAAATCGGATTAAATTTAATAATAAATAAAACTAAAAATCTATAATAAAAAGTTTTTTGACTTGAGTTGCAAATGCATTTGAACAATGATATCAAGTGAAGAATCTATATAACTAAGAAAATTCAGATCAATTTGTGTATGATTTATAGCATTGTTGTCACGCATTCGGAGCTAAAGTAAAAGTGAAGTAAAAGTAAAATCAAATGCGCGCTAACAGTATAGCTATGATAGTAATGATAGTGACCTCTATTGACACCAATAAAAGATTAAACTTTAAAAGTTGTGTTATTATAAAAACATTGAAGAAATGGATTTAATATTTCAAGAAATAAATAATAATTACAGGCAATTAAATGAAAATTCATTAATAATATTACTTAAAAACTTGCAATTATTAACTCATGAACTGAAGTCTGAAGAAAATGGTATTGTTTTTAATAATCAAAATTGGATTTTAATTTCAAAACTATTCAAAAGTATAAAGACTGAAATCGAAACCGAAAACAATTTGAAATTAATTAATAACTCGTTATTATTAATAATTATTGAGTTATTTCGAGTATTAAGAAATTCATGCATTAATTGTCAGTTTAATCAGCGATCGATTGTCACAATTGATTCCATTTTTGACGATTCTATTCATGTCTTCAAACATATTATCAATTATTATAAAAAACTAAAATTTGATTCAATTAATGAATCAGTTTTAAAACAATTGATTCAAACGATTAAATGTTGTCTTCAGTTTTGCGCAAATTTAATAAGTGGTGGAAATGAAGAGAAATGGAGTGAACACTTAAATGATATAAAGGTTAAAGTTTGGAAAGTATTTGCTTATGAGTTGTTTAGGTAGGAATTAATCACTTTTTATGAAGTTTTAACGAATAACTCAATGTTTTCTTTCTATATTTTCAGAGATTTGTTACAATTTAGTGCCGATAATAGTGTTTGTGTCATAACAAGTGTCATATTCTATAACTGTATCACTAATAGTGATATCAGTAATCAATTAATGGAAACAAACAGTGAAGACATGATTCAACTGTTGGCTATAATTGAGTTATTACTCAATCAAATCGGAAACGAGTCCTCCGAATGGAGTCTATGGTCTATACAATTGATGTTGAATTATAAGAACTTTTTGCACTGTTTTTATAGCCATTTCAAAGTTAAATCAAAACTTATTCTTTTAGACATAATCTATGAGTTTATTAACAAAAGTAATAAAGTAACTGAAACTAATTTGAATGAATTGAGTGATTCAAATTTGATGTATTTGTGCGCTCTTTTCAAAGAAAGTATTAGTGATGTGAAAATTGATTCGCAAACAGATAACTCTTCTATCAGTGAAGACAATAAATACATTGCTATTCATATATCAAAGCTTTTGTCGATATTATGTGAATTGACTACAAATGAACACTATTTAAGTCAATTGCAAACTGATAGACAACTAATGGAGTGTTTAATCGACACTTTGAAGACAATACAATTGATCGGAAAAACGGACTCTTCGTCTCATTTCAAATCAATGCCGACTGTAAAACAAGTCAATGAAACCGATAAAGAGGCAGAAAATCCAGTTTTCGGTTTTAAGCGAGATATCATTAGACTTGTCGGTAATTTAGTTTATAAGTGCTCTCAAATGCAAGACTGGATCAGAGAAATGGATGGCATTCCTCTCATTCTCGACACCTGTAATATTGATGCCAGAAATCCATATATAATGCAATGGTCTATATTTGCCATAAGAAATGCTTTGGAAAATAACACTTCCAATCAAGAACTCATCTCAAGCTTATCAAGAAATGGGGTCTTAATTGACGATCAGTTGGCGAATAGACTTGGAGTACAAAAGGATTCTTAATAGCATTTTATTTTAATATTAATATAATTTTTATTGTTTTTGTATTTAAGATAATTTTTACTTTAATATAGATATGAAATAAAATCTAAATAAAGTTTTGTACTAAAGTTTTCCCAAAAAAAGGTATCAAAATATTAATTTTCATAAAATGCGCTCAAAAGTAAGTGAAACGATATTTATGTGAATCAACACTTGAAATGAAAGGTAGAGATCATGTGATAGTGTATTGAATAACAAAAAGAGTGACAGATTTTGACACTTTTGTTGATAAACATTGATGAAAGTCATGTGCGATTCCTTTCATTCACTTCTACCTCAATATCAATATTTACACTCATTTTCATTATTCATTAAATTAATAATCAATCAAACAATGAGTTAACCAAATGTCTAAACATTTACAGTATTTCACAATAAATGACTTAAAAATATAGAAATGAATTGTAAAAAATTGATGCGTTTTTTAATATTTAATAATCGCTTTTTGTATTTAAAAATTTTAATCTTATTACTCATTATTGTCTTTACATTTTTACTTATATTAAGTGATAAACTATTGTCTCAAACATTTCTAAACAACGATTTGTTGATCACTTCATCTAAAAGTCATAACAATTTCATTAATAATGATAAAAGAGTTGAAAATAATGAGAGAAATCAAGTCATTACTGATGCCAAAACTCATAATCAATTCGAGACAATTCATAATAATTATAATGATTTTGATATAAACTCAGAAAAATGGCAAAAAACTACTTATAACTCATCAATTATTAGGTAATTATAATTGAATGTTTGAATTTGTAATTTAATTGAAATGATTTGTGTGAACAGATTCGGTGGCTTTGATTACAATACTATGAAAATAGCGATTACTGTTTGCGGCGATCAAAGTCTTAAACAGAGTTTAATAACACTTAAATCGGCAGT
>JAQFZT010000141.1:0-37825 GCA_034696325.1 Camisiidae sp. | reverse complement strand
ATAGCTCACCTTAAAAAAGCTCATGCAAAATGAGCCCATGCTCTTCACTATAGTAAAGATACAGGTGATTAAGTATCACTAATACTAGACAAATTTAAACTTAATGACTATCTTTAAAAAAAAATTTTAGAATAAAATTGGCGGGAAAGGTTGTGGTTGTTTTTCCAAAAAATTGTCTCAAAACCGCATAATTTTGACCCCCACTCTATCTATACACTTTGACCCCAATCTATACACTAGAAAAATAAACTTTTGATATCTGAATTTATCCTCATTTATCCTGAATTACTCTTTAAATAAACTGAACCTCTTTCATAAAGTTGGCATTTATTGAAAAAAGTTTGTGCACTGCATAACTTGGGCTTCTCTCTCTGCATCCCATTCCGCATCCCATTCCGCATCCCATTCCGCATCCCATTCCGCATCCCATTCCGCATCCCATTCTGCATCCCATTCTGCATCTCTGCTTTCAAATGATGTTTTCAATGATAAGCTCGCAAAACATTCAGAAATGAAGTTTTCGTTTATTGATTTGTTTAGAATCGAAATCTAGTACATTATTACAATTCTCATGACTTAATTTAATTGATTTGGAAGCATATAATCATTAATAAATATTTGAAAAGAATATATGGCCGCTGTTGGAGAAGTTGCTTAATCAATAGACCTTATAGTAAATATATTAATGGAAAATATTATGAGTATTGACAACTTTATTATTGATGAGCAGCTACTGTATTGATAGGGATGCCATACGTCCGAATAGATAGTTGTCCTAAATTTTAAAAAACAGCCAATTGTCCGAATTTTTAATTAAATTGATTCATATATAAAAGTTACTCATTATTGTTGAGAATATGCATCATGTTCAAATATTATGTAATAAATTAGTTTTCCTTCAATTTTTGATGCACTTTTAATTATTTAAAATGGAAAAAGTGAAGAATGTTTATAATACCTTTTCAATATAAAACATGTTCCAATGTTTCTCAATAAAAATTTATCAAAAATATTGTCAAATTCATTTATAAAAGGTAATTTTCTAGTCCTGATTTTGCTCAATTCTGAGGCACATTGTCCTCAATTTCAATATATATATATATACAGTATATATATGGCATCCCTATGTATCGACATGTTTCAATCTATAACTTATTGAATTTTTTGTAACTTTATACTAATGCTTAGGCAAAGAACTTAATGCCTGTAATGTATTAATCATAATTTTGTTGTACAATTTAATAAAGTTATGTTATTTAATAACTAAATCAAAATAAAAAATGTGTTAATGTTTTGACTTTTCATTTAAAACAGTTCAGAAGTTTATTTTCGGCGCATTGCAATCATGAGGTGACTCTTGCTTTATGGGACGTATATTTTTCTTTAGCGAATCCATTTCTTATATATTTTCTCGCACTTGTAATGCTAGTCAATGAAAAGTATGTCTAATAAAAAAATTTAGATAAATTTGTATGAATTAAAATTTTTTGAAACTGGAAAATAGGGAACATATAATTTCAATGCCAATCGAAAGCAGACAAACAATAATCGATAGACTGAGTTCAGTGCCAAAAGCTCTATGTGTTGAAGATATTGGAGATCTTTTCTATTTAGTTGAACAGCACTACGTTTCGCGAACACCTTTCACTATCCAAGTGAGTAAATGCACATTTCTTTTATTTGATACCTAAGTAAGTCATATAATATATCAATAGTAATGATTCTGTTTTTATCTTTCTTTTATCTCTATTTGTTCAGAATCTTCAGTCACTCTTATTTCAAGCGTCCGAACCCAGTGAATCTGAACCACAAATATCAGATTTATCTCATTTGTTGTGTCTTCCAGTAATGGTCACAGATTTATTGCCAAATGCATCGAATATCAAATCTGTGAGATATTTCATAGTTGATTGTCGACCGGCTGAGCAGTACAATAACGGACATTTGTCAACAGCATTCCATTTAGACTGTAGTCTTGTAAGTAAACGATCGACACAACTCATCATTAATCATAATCTATTCTTATAATTAAATTGTCATTTTTTCTTTTTTTAATGTTTGCGTATATTGTTGTGTGTATTGAATCAAAATGAATAGATGTTGGAAGAACCCAATGCTTTTAATACAGCAGTTAAAGCACTTTTGGCGGCTCGTCATTCAGTGGCCGGTGGAGAACATCTATGTTTTATAGGTAGTGGTCGTGACGAAGAAGACCAATACGTCCATATGGTTGTCGCCTCTTTTCTCCAAAAACATCATCAATTTGTGAGTCTAGCCTTTGGCGGATACGCGGCTTTACATCAACTAATTATGACAAATACTGATTTTGATCGTTTCCTCATTGATCACAATCGAAAGCATTGTATCGCTTGTAACTCAAGTTCATCGCTATTATTTAATAATAACTTGTCAAATAGTAAGTCTGGTGTCGCAGATGTTGAACATTTCACTACGGCTTTGTTTGATAAAGTGGCCAATGCTGTGAAGCCTAAAATCGCTGAAATGAAAGAAAAGTTAGTCGATTATGTAACTAATCCTAATCAACAACAGGTTGTCAGACATGTTAGTGCTAGAGATAAATTAGGCAAAAGATATAAAGGTTCCAATCGGTTCACTATCGATGAAGATCTAGAGTCTGGTAAGTTATAATTTATCACTATTTAAATAATTATATCAAACATTATGTGGATGTCATTGAATTGTCCAATACTTTACTAATATTTTTGTTCTTTTAAGACGGATTGGAATCTGAATCCAACGATGAAACGTCTCAAGAGATTGATGTCGAAGACTGGGCTAAAAGTCCAGATATTGTCGGATGTTTCAAATGTCAAGAGATCAAAGATGACGGATATATGTGTCCGAGGTTTGCATTTTTGCCATATAATACTCATTTATTATATGATCAAATGATTTACTATAATATGACTCATATCAACATTTATGTCTTAACAGTTATTTAGGTCTTTCAAATACACATCTATTTTTGTTACGTGAAATCGCACACAATAAGGGATTCGCCAGAATAATAGCCAAAAGACCTCTTGAAATGATAGTTCAAATCACATCGAAGAGGCGTTGCCCTGATTTGATTACTTTCAAATACGGACAAACTATTGAAGGCTCTGAACCTAATGTTATTGCAAGAGATCATCTGTTGATACCTAAACCATATGAAGTGACGCGACTTATCAAACAACAAGTCATTAGAATACTTGATGGCGACGCGTCTTCGGGCAGTACCTCAAGTAAAGCATCGAACAAATAGTGTTAACAATCATTTTTAATTTTAAGTTAATTTGAAAAAAGGCATAACAGACCACTTTTTATATTTGTTTCATTCCATTGTAATGCAAAACACTTATTGATTGAAATTAAAAACTCTTCACTCGACGGGAGATCTTTAGAAATCTCTCAGTTCAGAAAAAAATAAAAAACCCATTGTGTGGTTGACATTATTTAATTGAATAACAAAATAATTACGTAATTTCGTCACGTTATTGTGAATGAACGCTGTCTTTATCAGTTTATAAGTTGGCGAACATTCGTCACATCATTTCATTTGTTTTGTCTTAACTCAAACAAATGATGAGTCGAAACAATAGTTATGCAAACATTTGGAATATTATAATAATTTGTTAACTTTATTTCAATTTTAAGTGTATTGATAAATATAAAATATGAACATTTCCTAAAAGTAAATCAAATTAGAAAACATTATTTATCAGTATTTATGTTCTTTTATAAATATAAAATAAAGACAATATATTTAATGATTTGAAATATTAGATGATATGTTAAATTAAACATAAATTCTAGTGTGTAATACATCAAAGCAGATCTCATTCTACTCTTATATCTTTGATGTAGAAGTGATTTATAGGTCAAATGATGTGAATTTAGGGAAAGGCAACTATTTTCCTTATTAAAGTATGTATTCTCTATCGATTTATTTTCTGTGTTCACGCATTTGAAATTTCGCAGTAGACTTGAGTAGACTTGAGCCACAATTTATTATGTCTTCTTTCATGCAAATTAGCGAGTGATTGATATCTGTATGCCTTATCTCTTATGATTCTCTTTAATCTCTTTAATGATCCTCTTAATACTGTATTCTTAATAGAATCTTATTATCGAATTTTTTTTGACAATTTACATTTTATATAAGTAATTAAGAAGAACTCAAAAATGATGTGATTCAAAGGGATCTCATTATGCGAGTATTTATGTGAGAGAAAAGAGCATAAGTATGCCATCATTTCACTATAAATATGATAAACTTATTTTCAATGAGTTATCAAATAATAGAAATCATACTAAGCTGACAAACTGTCAAATTGATTGATTTTACATTCAATTAATATTAATTGTTAAATATATCAAATTATATTGAGAAAGACAACTTCTATTACCATTAAAAGAACATGAGAAACATAACATGTTAATATAGACATGTACAGTTTATCTGTGAGTGACCATCTACAGGTCATCTACAGAATTAGCCTTATAAATTAGATACTCTCTAAGTCATTCTCTAAGTCATTCAATAACTTTTTAATCGAAAGAGTAACTGACTTGAAATTTGGATACAATTATAACTGAATTATAGACAAATTCCACAGTAATATTTCAAAATATCGTTAATTAATCGAAGATATGTGAGGGAAATATTTGTTTTTTCGCAAATTATATATTGACAATAATTAAAAAGTTTGACGGTTCCCAATCGGTGGTACGCGGAAGAGTGTCTAATAGGTGTCCAGTAGTGGTACACTTAAGCTTTCTATATTGCAGAAAAAGGGATTATCAAATATTTAAAATCAAAAATGTGAAAATCCGATATTTGGCACTGACTGATGCGCTTAATTTTGCCCTTAACTTAGCTCAGAGTGTTTTCTTTATCAAAATCTTTTTTGGTCACAACTCATAATAAACTGATGTCAATATCGTTTGTATCGCAGTCGCTAAATATGCGATGGATTCACAAGATGTTCAATTTCTAGATTTGAGATTTTGAGTTTCGAGTTACAAACTTTAATACGAGTGTCTTAAGGGCTAACATCTATTTATTTATAAGATTCAGATAATATAAAATTGGGATTTAACATAATTTCAATTAATAAAATTGATATTTTTCAAAGTTTAGATTTTTTCCATTTTGAAGAATTCGTAAGAAAATACTTCGAGCTCTTCGATCTATATAAATTGACTCACGCATCATAAAACAACACATTAAATTTTTTTAGTGTTGCCGAAATTAAACACTAATTTAGAGCTATAAAAATAAGTTTAAGTTAAAGCCTTACCAAAAGTTTGATATTAGTGTCTGACAGAGACACCTAAAAATAAACTCAATGTGTTGTTTTATGATGCGCTCAATCAATTGCATGAGTAACTTCAATTAAAATTTAGCCAACACATTTAAATCTATTATTCAGCTCAAAGCATTAGACCGTCAATCAATTATTATTAGAAACTCTTTTCTTTGTTGTTAATTTTGTCGTGATCTGTTATTTCACAACATACAAGTTATCCCAATAAGAACGCACAATAGAAAATTTTTCAGGTTTTTTGAATAAAAATTCAAATTTTTTTTTTGTCATTTTTACATTATGAGCCTTTTTAAGCATTTTTGTTGCAAAATTAAAAAAAAATTTGTCAAAGTTTTTTCAACTTGGAAAACTTCAATAAAATTCTGAAAAAAAATTCTGAAAAAATGCTCAAAACGTATTAGAAAACACTATTTTTTGTTGAAATTTTCATTCAAAAAACTTAAAAAATTTCTTATGGTGCGTTCCTGTTGGGACACTCTGTATTATATGTTGTTATTAACGTACAATTAGTCAAAAAATGTTAGTTATTCATCATTCCAGAAATGATGCGAATTCGTAAGGGTTGAAACAACTCATAATCACTACTCAATACAATAAATCATTACAAATCAATGCTATTACTCATTAATGTTTAAATTTTTATGTTTCATCTGTTTATCATTGGATTTTCCAGGATTAATGACTAACATTTTTTTGACTCATTTTCCTCCGCTCACTATATCCGATGTTGTGAATGCTCGTTATAATGAACGGGTTTGGTGTGCATTTGGAGTGTTCACTATAGCGGGAGTATAATGTGACACAACTTCGATTTGTAAGTTTTGCAGCACTAAAGCATCAAAAGTCTATTTGAACATGAAAAACAATTGATTAAATTGTTCAAATAAAGTTTTATTGACAAAATCTATCATCAGTACAAATAACTTAAGTATCATATCATAATATGAAGTGAAGTTCTTTTATAGCGTTGAGTTCAAAGAATATGGCAAAACTTTATTTAAATTAAATTCAAGAATTATGTTAAACTGTTTCGACTTAACCATTGAGTTAGATATTTAAACTAAACCCCAAATGTATAGAAGTGTTAGCAAACTTATTTCAATTGAAAAGAGAAAATGTGAAACTTCTACGTCAACATCAATTTTCTCCAAAGCTATTATTGTGGCACAAAATACGGTATATAAATTCATTACATATTCAACTGCTTATCATTTTACTTTATTTATAAATTGTATTTTCAGTAGAAATTCCTGAATAACAGAACTTTGAAACAAGAGAAAAATTCTTTTGTCATTTGTTACAATACTTGCTTTCAGTATGACTTATTTGATGATAATAAACTCCAAACTAACAAATGTTTTACACAAAATTTCTTTGAGAAAATGCAAATTTCTTTTTAATCTATGAATTAATAATATTATTGATTAACCTAAACTTAAAATACCAAACATGTTTCATCAAATACTCTACTGGAAAAAAACTAAGAATTTTGAATAAAAGTATAAATGATAACTTTTCATTAGATTTGATTATTCCTTGAAAATTTGGTTTGCCAGTCATCAGAGTATTCAAACTATGTTCAAAGTGTAAATGTTTGAAAACTCTCTCATAACTATTTCACTCATATGAGAATATTCGATTCATCAATTGATTATTGGCTCGTATTTTAGTTTTCAATCGATTATAATATAAAAGTTCTTTATTTCTCTTACAGTACACGCAAAGAGAAATGCATTTTCCACGTTTCGCATTGATATAGAATCTAATCATTTGTTAATGTTTAGCGAGTGATGGATTTATAATAAAAAAAAAGTAAATAATTTGATTTAACCAATAATTTGAGGTCAATCAATTTTCCAATTTTAATTCACATTTATCTGAAGAAATAGAAACTGATTCATTTATTTAGCCCACCCTTATGTAAGGTGGAGTGCAAAAATAAGTTGACACCTTTTAAAATACATTGTATACAAATATACATTAAATAGTTTAACGTTTATTGCATAGATTTTGTTTAAAACTTGTAAACTTATTTTTGCACTTCAGTCTATAGAATAGTCTGTAATAAACGAACTTAAACTATTAAAACGAAAACTCTATAAAAAATGGCCAGAGATTTTCCATTAATCCATTTTCGATGATTGAAAAGCAAATCTGTAAATTATTAAATAACTATTCGATGATATTTATTTGCATTTTTAGGATCTTTATTTCAAATTATTCTAAAATAGCCAACGGAATAATAGATAAGTTCAATCCTTTGTAGTTTACTTTCAGGTTTTCAAATCTTTCTTTTATAAGATTAAAGAAGTTTTGAACAGTAATGTTCGTAATTGTTTGCCCATAGAAAAAGCATTGTACATTTGCATTAAAAGACATTCCTTTATTTTGTTATTAAATATGCTATAGGCATTTTTTCTATTAGAATTGCTTCACTTTGGGCTTCTTTAGGCAAATGATTATGAACGCTTCTGTACAGTAAAGTCATGACAATCTCAAAAGCGCCTACGCATAACTCCTTACACTTTTGTCCAGACTTAAAGTATAAAATTTTGTTTCAATAATACCCTTCATTTGAAATATATTTCAAAATATGTGTATTCAATAGAATTCGACGAGACGAGTCAAATGATACAATTTTTAGTGGAACCAGGCCTACCTGTTCATAAATTAAAATGAAGCAAAATTAAGTAAAATAAAGTATTGGCTATCACGTCTAGACTTGTGCAAGGCTGTGGGAGATGGTCATGTGGAACATTTATATATAGATTTATGTAGATTTGATATTTTGAAAAGTAGGCATAGTGCTCTTAACCCAAATCTATTTATTACTGTAAAATTTGAATATATCTACTAGCCGTTCCCGTTGCTTCACAACTTATATTTGAATTGATATCAACTTCTTTACTTTAAATGACTTTTCAATTTTAGAGAAAAAAGAATTTGAATTAAAAAAGTTTTGATCTGCAACTGGCCTCGAACCAGCGACCTTTCGTACCGAAGCTAAACTCCCTTCACCACCATATCCAATTTTAACCACCATAACTACTTTAGGTTAAGGTGGTCATTGTTTTTATGGTGGTAATGGTGGTTATAGATTTTCCTCTAAATTAAATTTTGGCCAAATGAAAAGGCCACTATTTTTCTGTATTAAATATTAAGTTAGGAAATAATTGGAGTGCTAAATACTTTTCAAAATCAGAAAGCATGAAGAAAATATTATGTTAATGATAAAGAAAAGCAATTCAACAAAACTCCAATTATAAAATATATTTGAATAAATTGTTTTAATTTATAACTTAATGCAATATTAAGTATTGAACTACTCAATGCCAACACCTTTTTTGCTCAATTTTTGATTCAATCTAAATATAGAAAATTAATATACAAAAACATTTACACTAAACCTACTGTAACACTAGTTTTATAGGTCAAATATCGATGATTACTGAGAAACAATGGTCATTTTCGTCATCCATGCATGCTTTATGTTTCTAGACCTGTACAGCAGTTCAATGAGAACGAGTATATCTATAAAAGTCAGAAGATTTTATTTCAGAGAAACTTAAATTTTGGAAAATAAATTTTCTGATTAATCAGAAATATTGAAATTATAAAGAAATAAAAGTAAGTAGTTTTAAAAAGTTGTTAAATCTTTTATTGAGTTGAGAATTAAGTTATCAAATATTCGTCAAAAAATTTTGATTTCTATCACTTTTATAAATCATTTCATTCTATAAATTAATTTAGAGATTCTCAAAAACACACTGACCAGAAAGTCATAGAAATAGTAATTGTAATTAATTTTTCAATGATTTAAAAAATTATACATTTTATTAAAACAAAACGAGTAGTGAGTAATGTAAACCTAATAAAGAATAAGATGCCTCACGTAATATCGTGGGAGCTTTTGTTGAGAATTATATATGAAAAAATTAAAAAAATGAGCTATTAATTGAAAAAAATCTATATCAATGAATAAAGAATTGTTTTAATACACATGTGAATAGTTTAATCATATAATGTAAACACTTGGTTTTTTGCTTCTTTGAATAACTTCAAGTTACTGTACATCTGATTTTTGATCAGAAAAAATCAAATGCTCAACACCTTTCCCCCAATCGCTTCAAAATCATCGATCGTCATCACCAGTTATTAAGGCTGCAATATATTCATTTTACTACTAAATTGCATGTTGTTTATCAGTTCCGGTTAGTTATTGTTGTGGAGCCCGCGAAAAAATTGAATGTGTGAATTCACAGATGCATAATCCAGAATATTGCTCATCATTTTTTCTATCGATTATGTTATGCCTAACAATGTTTACTATTTGAAGTTTTTGTGTTGAAATTCAAAGATGCAATCATTGGGATTGGATTTTCAAATTATTGCTTTTCTATATCTCAATCCATATTTCAATTTACGGCTTACAATTCTGTCTATTCCATGAATATAATTGAATCGAATTCAGTTGATATTTTGAATTTTAGAAAATAAAATCAATTCGAAAACTGAATACGGCACTCAATTTTGATAAAAACTTAAGTCAAATATTAAACTTTATTCACTTATCTTATGAAAAAGCCATTTATTTAATGAGAGTTTTACAGAAAGAAGGGTTTCTTAAAGCGATATTTTATTGGTTCTCTTTTTATCATTTATTTTATGAGCGGTTAAACTGTATTTCCTTCTACTAAATGATGGAACATAACCATCTTTTTGCATCATTAGTGAACTTGTGTATAACTCTTTTAAGTATGAGGAAAACGTGTTCTTATAGTCGAGTGGCGTAATTGCAACACTTGAATAAATATGGAATCTTTAATGATGAACACTAGTATCAGGATTTCTAGGTTTTATTTTTTCATGTGATAAAAGTTTAAAAATTCAAATAGTTATAGTTCAAATTCAAAAAAACTGAACTTAAGGCTCCGCCACTAATATACGGTTGATCATCAACGCTATTCACAAATATGCTCAATTTTTTCTTTTTTCGTGATCTCTTTTACTCTGCCAATAAAGTTAAACCTAAGAGTCTCTCTCTCTCTCTCTCTCTCTCTCTCTCCTCTTGATTTACTTTTTGAAACATATTTCCAGATCCATCCAAATCATGAAGAGAATTGCAGTATAATCAGCCAAAAAGCTCTGTAATGAAGTAAAGTGTGATTATGAAAAACTAATCATATGGGGAGGGGTTCAACATAAATTTTTATGGTTGCACATTGGAAGCATTTCAATTCGGTAAAATTAATTTTAATAAAATTCACTAAGGTCAAACCCCGTTCCTAATATTCTTAATATCTAATTCTAAAAAATATCCCATTTTGAAACTCTTGAATAAATTAAGATATTTCAATTTTATTTAAAGTTCAAAAAATTTAAATCTCGAATTTCTGGATAAAGCTTTTCGTTGTGTGAATAAATCACTTAAAATTTTAAATTTACATTTTGCAAATCATATTCTCAGCAAAATAAGTCTCAAATTAATAATAATTATAGTTTTATAGAAAAATATTGTAAACTCATACTTTTACATTTAAAAGTTTTAGTATTTTTGCACAAATGACAATACCCAAACGCCTATGGGGGCGTGTCCATTCACGTCCACTAACGACATAATCGATTGGGCTTATGATTAAATAAACATCATGGGCTCGATTCAATCGGTGACGGAGTCAAGAGTTATAGGCCAAAAACCTATCCAATGGAAAAGCATTAGTAATTATGAACAGCATAGAACCCCTTCTCCTAGACCATTGAGTAAGGTAAGCTCATCGAGCTGAGTTGAATTTCAAGAATTTTTTAATCGTAAGTTTTTTTACTTAATATTATCTTAAATAAGGTCATAAAATTTACGATTTAATTTATTTAAAAATTCAACTCAGCTTGATGAGCTGAGTCGAATGACAAACAGAACTCAAAGGCCAAAATTATGAAAAAAATTTTCATAATTTCAGAATTCAATTTAATTGTTGCAAAAATTATTAAAACATATTTGACTGTTTTAAATGATTAATTTAATTGCTATTACGCCACGAGTTATAATACTGAGTCAGTCTTGTTTTTATAATTAGCGCTCAAGACTTTTAAAAACTTGATTTTCATTATGTTTAAAGCTTTAACAATATGTTTTTCATAATCAGTACCTCATAGATAACATGAGGCTACTCTTTAGAATATGGCCTACCCCAGGGTGGTCGGTCATTTATGGTTCGACTCCACTTGGGGTGGGGAATATACATATCGTCGGGTGAGTGCTATAACATTCTATCTCTGATTGAAATAACATTACAGATAGAATGTTATAGCACTCACCCGACGATATTAAATATTAGTGTCAGGAAATGAAAGTGGGCGGAGTTATGGTGGTTCAAAGTTTTGAATTTTCAAAAGTTTTTCGATCATATTTCCTCAACGAGGACGCAGTTCATCAAGAGACAAACCAGCATTACGTGCTCGATTAATGAATGTTTTAAGAAAGTTCAGAAAATTCTCGATATGTTGCAGCACGAGTTAAAGTTTTCAATTCCATTACTAAGTTCTCCTTGATATTTGGTATATGGGTGCTCCACCCTAGTTGGGAAAATATGATCGAAAAACTTTGAACCCCCATAACTCCTTTCCATTTTATTTCCTGACGCTAATATTTTATATGTATATTCCCCACCCCAATTGTAGTCGAGCCATATATGGCCCGCCCTGGGGGAAGGGTCATATTCTAAAGGGGCCACTAACATGATATAAAAAATTCATTTTTATATATCATCAATTTATTCGATAAGATGATTAATGATAGTTTGACTTTCTTTTCAAAATGGGTTTTTCGAAGCTTCAGAGTAATTCATTTTTACATTCAGGGCTCAATTGACTTTTAGGGTAGTAAAACAGTGGTAGACCGAAGTGAATATGAAGTACTAAAGGTAAGAGGAGCCTTAGCAAAATAATTTCTCTCTAAAGTGCTTGAGAAATGATAGTATAAATGAAGATTCGATATAAGATTACAAATTAGTCACATTGCCTTCAAAATTCCCAAATATCAAACGTTTGTATCTGAAAGTTCGAGATATGAGTTTGTTGTTTATTGTTGTTTTTCATTTAAATAGTTTTTAGTTTGAAGGAAAATAAGTTGTAATGTTTTTTTCAGAAGAGTGATTATTTAGCTAGGCGCACCTAATTCAACGATGTATCACAAGTGTAAGAGGCCTAGAACTCGTTTTAAAAATTAAATAAACTGGAAACTTCTATTACCCAATAATATTACCAATAATTTTGATTATTCATAATATCAAATCTACCGAATCTAAGTTATAATTTGAACTTTCAGTTTATTGAATAATAAACGAGAGTATCACAAATTAGTTATGAGATACAATTTTAGAGTTTATATTGTAAATATTTGTTTATAGATTCTGGATCGCGAATTCCATGATTTTTCACAAAAATGAAAGTGAAGCTCAGATTCAATTTGTGAAATTATATACAACTTTAGCAGTGCTTCGTACAAATGTCAAAATGTCAATAGACATTCAAATAATAATAGAGATTATACAGAGTAATCGTTTTCTTTTGTTACATTTTTATAATTAACTTATAGCTGATCCAATCCCTCAAGAATACTTACTATCTTTAAAAAAAACTTGCGAATGTCTTGCATTTACATTAGACTCATCCCAAAAAGGAAGAGACGTGATGCCTAGCGCTACACATGCATTCACCTAAACTTAAACAACAAAGTTATTCTTACGATACATAATAATGTAATTTAGATAATATAAAGTTAAATAATTTGAAAATGGTTTCAGTCAAATAACACTGAATGAATGCACTTAACGCAGTACTGAATGCAGTAAAGTATAAAGTTTAGAATACGACATCTCATTTTTGCCCAAAACAGATACTATTCATAGCATTCAGTTCAATGAAAAGAATTTCAGAAAAACGGACAGAAATTCCCACAAAGAAAAGAACGCACTTTACTAACGTTTCATATTTGTCTAAACGGATGTCATTCAATAATTTTTTGTGCTAATTCATAAGAAAAGTCTTGGCACCCATTATGAGTGCCCGGAGCCTACTTTTGTTTGACTCATAAAAGCATATTTAGAATTGATCGGAAGCACACAACTGTCTTCTCGAGAAAAGTTATATCAGACACACTATATATTGATCTCTGACTTACTTTCTATATTCATTTTTTTACCAAAAATATGTTATCACTTATTGTTTAGTTTTTTGATGCAAAAGCTAATAAAACTAATGAATTTTTATTTTATTCATTTGTTTCTAAACCACACTTTGATTCTTATTCTCAATTAAACCATGAAATAAAGTTTTTTTTTTATGAATTAATAATTATTTGTTTTTAGAAGAATTGACAAAATATGATTTATACGATATACTTTTCACGATTAAATTATTATTACTGTAAAAATTATTTGCAGAGACACCACAGCTGTCATATGAAGGTTGGTTTAACAACTCGATGGCTATTTTGAAATATGTCATTTTCGCCAATGGGATCAACATTTTTGTACAAATACATTTGTATGAATTTATTTCAAAAAGATAAATAGAACTGAATTGTTCATCAATGATTAATAAATAAATCCTATTTTATTTTATTAATTGTTTATTGAATTTATATAATTATAAGAAATGCTTAGTTTATACCTTTTAATTTTATTTAAGAATGTTTAAATTTAATCTTATAATATTCATAATATCAATGGAATCATGGAATCTTGAGTTTTCAACAAGAATGCACAATACAGTATGAATACTCTGTACAGTACTGTTACTTTATGAACATTATCAATCAATTACTATTGGGTAAAGAATGTATGGCAAAATCCAATCAATTGGTTGCAGTAATAACAATATTATTCAAATACTTGCTAGAAATTGTTGCCTCAATTTGATGTTCAATTATTTTAAAACAAATGAAACATTTTGAAGTTAAAATTTGCATAAATTGTGTGCTTCAATATTTTTTGAGCCAGTTTGGAAACAAGAATCGTATCGTTAAAATGTTTCTAACACAGCGATAGGATAGCGCCAGTGTTTAGTATAAAAAAAAAGAGAAATAGTAGTGAAAAGTTGACGGCAGTGCACATTATTAACGTTTGGATGGGGAGCAATGCGAGAGACTAATGGAAAATGTAGAGCGCCTTATCTCAGTTGAACCCATACAGAACTGCTGTAACAGTTGCACTATTTTTTCCATACTATGCTGCAAATCGACGCTCACGAGTCTATGTTCAGTATGTGTTCAGTATGTGTTCAGTTTGTGTTGAGTTTGTGTTCATATATATTGCAATAGAATTGGAGTTCATTCATACACTTGGAAGAGAGTGGGAGAAAATGAAAGACTCAAAACTAATTTCACTTTTCATACAAATGCTTCACTAACGCATAGACACACTCTCTTTTGGTCTCTCCCATAATTTGATTGAATAAACGCTTAGAAAGTAAAATGTTTTATTATTATTATTGTTCATCTCTTTATGCACAAGATTTTCTCTTTAACCAATTTGAGTGTTCATTGAAATTCTTGTTTGAAGAAATTTAAGTTTATTGTATAATAAAAAGAGTGCTTCTTTGGAAACATTATTCAAATGAATATTTTGAAATGTGATTAAATGATTAACATTTATGTAAACATTTAGTGAAATGAAGCAACGATTAGAGTAAGTCACAAAAAAGGATTTTGCTCTTTACAGACATTAGAATCTGTTGATAACAATCTGTAAGATCAGCGACTTTTTAACTTAGACTAAATCGTAAGACTTTTTGAAGCAAGAAGTCTTAGCACTTATACAGTACAACTGGTGTGCGATCGTCTCTAGCGTGTAGTTAAACAGTGAGAGTTTGTGTTTGCTGTGCTCTTTTGACTCGGGATAATCTCTTTTTATTATTGCCAACTGTGCTCTTTTCTCAAACTTTTCTGCCATATAGTTCTGCCTTTTTGTAACTACGAGGGACTCATCAGTCTCTGTTTTCTCATTGTCTGCACATTAATTATTTGGCTTCAGAAACTCTTCTTTTTATTTTACGTGCCCTTAAAACGGATACTAAGTTGCGAGTAATCATAATCACTAGAATAAAGAAAAAGCAAAACGGAAAAGAATCTAAAGCAGAATTAGAGTCACTATAACAAGTCAATCACACCATCATATACTTTACCAGTTGACTGACAGTAAGTTAAGCTCTCAATTACTTTTTGCATCAATATTTTCTTTAGAGACTCGAAAACTATTATTTTAAAGCTATATTCTTGTACCTAAACATGTATTATCTTTGATAAAACAAATTGGTTTTCCAAACTTCATATTCTGAAGATTAGAGAAAGAAATTCATTTTTCTCCTCATTTCAAATTGAAAATTAATAATTATATTTTGTGATGGAAAATAAAAAGCTGATTTACAAGTTTAGAATAAAATTTAGAATTTTACTTTTTATCATTTGGATTCGGAGTATTTTTCCGTCTCCGTTTATGTTTAATTAATAACATTGTTTCAATTTTTATATTGAAATCTTTGAAAAACATTAGTCACTGCAAAAATTACTTTTGAGAGTATTATAAATAAATGATAATAAAAAGTATACGAAATGATGTGATGGAGTATTTTTTTAATAACAATCGAGCCATTAGTCAGGCCTGAAGCCAATGTTCAGTTCTCTTATATAACTTATTTGTCATGTGTCTCTTTCCTTTTGAATCAGTCACGTTGTAGTCGCACATGAATGTAGTGCTATTGAATTGGTGTGAATCTGGTTTCTGATATTGTCTGATACTTTCTCATACCTATATAGCTCGACTTTTAATTAATTATAAAATAATTGAAAATTTACTAAACGATTCTTCCGATTCATTTAATTAAATGATAGAATTGACTGCTAAACGGTTACAAAATTTTCAAGATCTCAAACCTGTACAAACTTATCACTCGTAAAAATGATTGTTTCTCTTGACTTCATATACTCTTGATTTTTTATTTTTGACGAATTAATGAAATGCCAGTCAAATCATATTAAAATTAACTTTAGTGTTCATTTTTACTCTAAAGCATATCAATACGAAAGGGCAAGAAATGCATTTCGTTAAAATTATAAAAACATAAAAGGCTTTATAAATTATTGGCAATAAATCTAAGAATAATAGTATAAATGTATATATAGTTAAACTTCATTGGTTTTAAGTTTTTAATATAAGTCATCAACTTTCCTAAACTCAATCATGAATAGGATTAAGTACTTTTTTGACATTATTTGATAATCAGCTCTTAGTTATCAATGAGTAGCATTTGAGATGTATTTTAAAAATAAAACTATTGATTCACTTTTGTATTTCATTTTTAATTGAAAGTTTTGATTGAGTTGAATATCAAAGTTTTCATAGTAACGTTTAATCATTGATTTAAAATTTTTCATGTGAGTAAAGTTTTGTCAAAGCATTGAAAGACTCATACTTTAACTAATTTTTGATTTTATTATAAAGAAAATCACATATGAATTGAGCCCTTTTCGTATTTTGATTTTTGACAAATGCATTTCTTGCTCTTTCTTATTCATATAACCATTTTATAATTCATTATCGTTTTAAGTTTAGAAAAGTTTAGAAAGTTTAGAAAGTTTATCATCGAATTTCAATAAAAAAATTAAATCTTAGTTAATTAAAACTTAGATATAATACAGTTATGGGTTAATGAATCGAGAATATTTGGTTGAAATAGAATATATACTTGAGTGTAAGACAGCTTTTTATATTATAGATACTTTAAGATGTATTGCATAAAGTATATATTTTAGTAGATATTTGCGGTTCATTAGCTCATAACTGTACAAGTATACAGTATTATTAAATTTCATTCTAATAAGTAGTTTCATTCTTAGTAAGTACTATATTAGAGCTTTAAATAGCGAACTTTTTTCAATGAGAACTATTGCAAGATCTAATTATGATTAATCTTTTAATAAATAGTTTGTTTTATCTATTGTTGTCAAATTGATTTTGTTTGGATCCTTGAAAATATAGATGAGAGCTTATACCATACTTTGAGTACCACTTTAAGCTAGGTCAACATTTTGGCGTGCCAGTACATATTTTTCAAAACTTGTAATTTCACATTTTTGACTTTATCTTTGATTTTACTATTTGAAAATGAATTATTGCACATCTAAATAGTTTCTGTATACCAAATGACACCCGTCTACTTTCAATTTACTGGTACGCGTAGCACAGATTGAGAACCGCTGGTGTAGAAAATTCTAAAAAATTATTACCACTTTTGTTCAAACTTTTGTCATATGTTAGCTTCATATTAATGAGAGAAGTGAATAAATTACAAACTCATGAGAGTGAAGCAGTGATTCTGCATCAATACCACAATCGTGACCACAATCCTAATAAGTAGAAAAAGACAAATAAGATTTAAGTCTTCTTCTCTGCTATAGTATTGGCATATCTTCGTCACAGATCATGATTTTATTTGGAATCCAAAGCATTGCAACCATTGCAATCATTTCAATTTCTTAGCTTTCTTTTATTGCTACGATTCAAGAGAAACTAATGCACGCTTTGATCTTATTTTTAAGAAGAATAAAAGCGCCGATTCCTTACTCTTCCATTGATAGCAATACTTTAGTTGAATCAGTAGTGAGAGTAAGAAGTGAGAGTCAGTAGTGAGAGGTGCCAAAGATGCCAATTCAGAATAATTCACAACTGAATAATCCATTTGGGAGCCAGTGATAGTGTAGTCCATCCTTTGAATAAATAATACTTATTGATCAAACCGAAAATCGACTTATGCTTGTATTTGCCCACATTTATTATTTAATCATATACTCGTGTACTTGTATTGCATTATTTACTCATTCAATTCATTTACATTTTATTTATTTTATTATAATATTCTAAAAATAAATACCAATTTAAATATTTAATTATTAATTGAAATTTCTCTGAATTTTCTAACAATCTATTCATCAAAATTTACATTTATTAATAATTAAAGTTTGATTCAATTCAAGATAATTCAATAGATTCATATGAAAGCTAGTCTTGAACAAGTTGATAGAGATATTGACTAAATAACTTTCATCACTAAGCTTTCAATTCGTTACAAGTACTTAAATAAGATGAACAAAAATTTAAATTTTGTATTAAACTTTTTAAATTTAAAATGCGTTTGAATACTTTTCCTGATATATGACTTTATCAAAACTTAAGGATCAATATATGATCATATAAACAATGTTCAAATAGAACAACATTTGGAAATCTACTCAAATATTTATTAAGAAAAACTACTTTTACAGAATATTATTTATTAAATAAAAAATCATAATTTATAATTCATAATTGAAAATAAAAATTTAAAGATTTGCAAGATTTTCAATTTTTGTAAAATAATTTTATTTCAAAGTTAATTATGTCATTGAGAATTGTTATTTGTGACTAGTGTTTAGTGATGGTAAATTACCTGCGTTAGCCTTTAGCCTTAGCCTTTAGCCGCGGCTAAGCTTAAGCTATAACATTTTTGAAACATGGCTAAAAGCTAAAGCTAAAAGCTAATAGATTTTGAGAGAGCTAAAGCTAAAACTTTATGTATGCCTTTTAGTCTTGACTTTTAAATTTTTAACTATCAAAAAAACCTTAAGTTGATTTAAACTCAACCTGAAGAAAATCAACTTAAGGTTTTTTTGATAGTTAAAAATTTAACTTAGTTAACTAAGTTAATTGAAAGTTACAATAATCAATAAAAATTTTTTGTCTAATTTTCATTTATTAATTTTTAGGGCTAAAAGGCTAAGCTACAGAATTTTCACAGGTCTAAAACTAAAAGCTAAAGCATCGGACAGCTGCGGCTGCTAAAAGGCTAAAAAAATTGCAGGGTTAAAGCTAAAAGCTAACGAAATTTCTAGCTTTTTAGCTTTTTTACCAACACTATCTATCATATAATTGCTAAATGTACATATTTTATTGAAATTATCATAAAAATTCTAATATTGAGCTTTAAAAAATGAAAATGTGAAGAAAAAGGAAAAAATATCAATAATTTGTCAAACTTTAAAATCATTAGTAAAAAGTTTACAAAACGGGACAAAATTTCAGGAAAAGCATTAAATTAAACATAAACTAGAAATTCGAAAACATCTATCATTCAAAAGCAGTTAAAGGTTTCTTTTCTATATTCCTATATAATATAAAAGTTATTCATTAGTGTGTGGTTCGCACAAAACTCAAAAAATATTTAGTCAATACTCAATAAAAGTTTGTAAAAATATTGTTTTTGGCAGAATAAAATTGACGGGAATTGTTTTTTAGCGGGAAAAAATTTCAGTGAAATAATTATCTATCAAATTAGGAGAGTTTTGACCCCAACCCCAGATTTCTGAAAAACCCAAAGCTGACTGACAAATCTGGAGCTTCTAATCTTTGGCGAAGTTTGGTTTCAGACCAAATATAAAGTTACACAATTGATTAATCAGAAAATTTATACTGAATTTTATTTCATATTTCTATAGTACAGTACCGGTATATAGAGTAGTTTTAAACTTATGCTTTGAGGCATGAGCTTGTGATGTGTCTGTACACAGATAAGTGAAAATCAATTCCATCAAATGATCTTTAGCTTTATGTTAAAATTAGAATTGAATCATTGAATACTTTCTTATGCTTTATCATATAATAGTTATCCATTATTGAGTTTCCTTCACTCATAAACAATTGATTAGAAATAACTTTTTTACTCAAAAATGAAAATCAAATAATGCTAATTTATTCATTCACATATAATTCAAACTCATTGATTCATATTCTCAAGAATAGTAAAAGTAAAATAGTAATACAATTCAACTTAAATTATTAGTAAAATTATATTTTTTTGAAAGTTTCTCTCAAGTTTCTTTATTACTTTCATACATTCGATTCATCTTTTCTTTTGATATTAGGCCTAAAATTTAATGCTTTTCTGTAAATTTACTTTTAATATCATGATATTTTGAGGAAAATTACATTTATTTATCTCAATTTTTCACAAAAAATTGTACAGAAATAAAAAAGTTGCAATTTTGGAATGAAACAATACTCGGGTGTGAACATTTCACTGTGAAATATAAGAAAAGCTTATGATAATTGATCGTTTAATTTAATGAAGCAGCTCTTGATTAGTGGTAAGTGCTTTGCATTTAATGAGCTGTTCATATCTATTAATGAGCTATTTCTTAATTGTTTCTTAATTATTTGCATTCTTCAATGTTTATAAAACTTTATAGTGAATGTACACAGACTGTACAGAACAGAGCTCAGAAAAAGTTGTTGTTCATAGTAGTTCTGGAACTTAGTTCAAAAACTTCTGGCCAACTTTGATATATTGTTCCTAATTCTTTATAAATAAATAATGTCAATACTTTTTTCAATAGGAGAATAGAAATTACACTTCACTCAAGCAAAATATCATATATCTTATTGTTTGAACCGAAGAAAAACATTGTTTTCGAAAAATTTCACTCTTTTTCCAGCATTTACTTATTGTACGTGATATAATCTATCGATGGTTTATTTAAACTGTAAAGTAAGAACTGAGATCAGCCTTTGATTTGGATAAATTTTTCTGTCTCTTTGATATTTCACTTAATTTAGTATTGAAAACATTGAATATTACATAGCTTTCATGTTATTTTTTGAGAAATATACAGACAAAATTAGATTTGTATGAAAAATTGAGTTTGTTTCTGATGGTTGCAGTTCATATTTTTATTGATATTTTATTGAAAAGTTTAACTTTATGTAAATCTTTAAATCTTTCGTGGGCTAGAAAATGTAACTATGCTAACCATCACTCTAAAATGTTAATAAAAGTTTAAGCATGTTATAAGAAATATCAGTAAATTAAATGCTTATCATTAATTCATATACACCGGTGTGTGTATTATAAACGCTGATTAATGAGTATAAATAATTGAAAGTGCAAAAAAGTTCACTCGAAAACTATTCAATAAATAGAGAGCTTTTCAATACTAAGTTAAGTGAAATTTTGGAATCAGAAAAATCCTTTCAATCATAGGCTGATTTCAGTTTTCATTTTAAAAGCGCTTATGACTAAGTTATGAGACATAATAATTGTAAACTTTAAATTTCATTCGGTATTTTAAAGCGTTTATTAAATATTTATTTGTTTACTATTGAATGAAATCTTAAGTTCAATAGAGCTTTTCTCAATCATTGTCTCATAACCAGGTTGACCAGGCGTCCAGGAATGGACAGGACAGTCCAGGATTTGACCTCTTTCTTCAAAATGTGGTCCCCCTTTGCATTTTGTGAGAATCGAAAATTCTGGATAAACATCCTTTGGTCCCCCTTTGATATTTAACCTGTCCAGGACTGAGTCAAGGAATGACTAATTTAAGACCAGTCACTGCTCATAACTCATTTAATAAAGCTTTTTAATAAAAGTGAGAACTGAGTTCAGCCTATGATTGAAAGGACATTTCTGACTCTTGAGGATTTTAGTTAACTTAATACTGGAAATTTTATTATTCAATAGTTTTTGAGTGAACTTTTTTGCGCTTCCAATTGAAATATAATATCAAAATGGACATTGAGAAAACAATAGAAACAAATGAAGTTTCTAATGTTCATATAAATTTTAGAAATATTATTTTTTTAAATAAAATAAAAGTTTAGCAAAAGCAATTTGATATGTGATTCAAAGCTCAAACATAACTAATATTTTTGTCTATAACAGTCATAGAGACACATAAAAAGGAATATCGATTTTGAAAATGCTCACTTTTATTCTGATAGTTTTTATTTTGTTCATTCTTTGATGATTCTAGTATTTAGTAGTTTTCTATTTGAACTGATCTGAACTGCCAAAATAGCACTTTTGTCGCCTAACGATTCAGTCATGATGACCAGTCATGAAAATCTCTTTTCAAAACATAGGGCTCCAGTTGGGCATAACTATAAATGATAACGATTCCTATGATCAGAGCGCACATAAATTCGTAGATTATATCGACGACACTTTTTTCATCTCAGTATCAATAGAGATATTGCACAAAATGAGTATATGTCAGATGAAGCGAGAAAAAATATGAACCAATTTGTTAGCTAATATTAGCACTAGTTATGTATTATGTAATCTGTTTTATATATTGTCTTATATTCAGTTGATAAATAAACAATGACTACATCGTACATACATATACTCAAATATTAGAAATTTTATCTTTTTTCATGTTAATACAAAAGGATGAATACTTGTACAGGTACAATGAGACACTTCAAAATATGCAGAGGTCCCGGAAATCCAATGATAAATGCAAATGAAATATGAGGGAAACATATAAATTCAAATATTAATAGAATTGATTAGCAGGAATCACTATTAGTAGTGAGTAGTGGTTATGAGTTGTCAAACCTTTACGAATCTGCCTCTTTTCAGGAATCATAAATATAAGGCCCGGTAGAAAAGTAAGTGCAATTTTCGCTATAACTCAGAAACCATTTATTCGAATTGTATAAAACTTTGATACACTAACAGAGTGTATTCTCATCTTTAATTTCATATATAATACCTATAATTTGCATAAAGATATAACGATGAAAAACGCGCTGAAGTGGTTATAGTCAGAAACCTCTATGAGACCAAAAGTCTATGGAACTTATGAATACCATTAAAAATTAACATTCAGTTATTATCAAATTTCTTTCAGAAGATTGTCCAAAACGTGATTGAATTAATCAGAAATTAACTCTCGATATATTTTTTAGATGAAAATGCTTTTCAATCCTGGTTTAATCAGTTTTGACAATTTCAGAAAAACCCTCAACAATAGTCCTTTGGTCACCACCCGAGAGTTAGGGACCCGAACTGAGAATAGAGTTTTTTTGAAAAAATAATAAACAAAAATCGCATAATATTCATCACAAAACACTCAAAAATAAATGAATTAAGCACACAAACTATAATATCCGAACATTAGGGAGAATAGTGTTTGGGTTCATTGGGTTTCAAAACTCTTGACTCCCATAGACTTTCGGTATTGTTTCTGATTATTATCACTTCTCGCGTGTTTTTCATTATTATTTCCTTATTTTTTGTTGTTGTATTATATATCAAATTAAAGATTAGAATACAAACTATATGTGTATCAAAGTTTTATACAATTTGAATAAATAGTTTTTGAGTTATAGCGAAAATTGCACTTACTTTCTACCGGGCCTAATACATAACTTTAAGCGGCTCAGTGTACTGTACTTGTAATTATGCATAATTGATATATCAGTACATTCTGTCAGTATAGATATGGAGCTAATGTCTCATAAATTCACTAAAATTACTGCAAATTAATTTTGAAACATTCATTTTCATTAAACCTGAATGTTTTACTAATATTAAATTCAAAGTAAAGTGTTCTCAAATGATTGTAGAGGTAACAACTCTGGAGGTAACCAGAAAGTTACTGTTGCTATGAGATTATGTTCTCTATAGTATAATGAAAATTATTCCTCTGCTATTAAATCATATAAAGATATATGTCAAACAAATCTATTATTTCAAAAGGTTATTTGAGGCAATAATTATGAACTAAATCAGAGATCATTAATGGCAAACCTGCTGCTGGTGGGGTTCAGCAACTCAAAAACCCTAAATAGGGGTCAAAACTCCTCGGATTTAGGAGACAATTTTTTCCTTAAAAATGTTTTCCCACTGAAATTTTTAAAAAATTTTCTTTTCAGCTAATTAACAAAAAATTCATCTTATTTAATATTTATATGCGTTTAATAATTTAATTTAAGCATTAATTAATTTTTGACTTTTTGATCACTCTTGTTATAGTCTATTTTGAGATTTTAGTTATCGGTATTTTTGTTAGCCTTTTTTGTTGGGCTTTTATTTGTTGGACTTTTGGGAATAAACCTATTTTAATTATATAAAATTCAAATATTTTCATTTATATGACTTTCTTAATCATAACCATCGACAGAGTCATCAAGAGTTAGTGTTTAATGAACTCCTTCCGAACTCCTTTTTTAATTTATTAAAATATGTTATATCGTTGGGAACATTGTAACTCATACGAAATACATGCAAAACATGAAAATACTAGAAAAATAGCACATATTAAATTATCAGTGAAGACTTGTGTCAGTACACAAATTTTCATATAAACATTTACAGGGTGTCAATCAAAGGACTGAAAGATTTTAAATCTATATTACTCTAAAACTAATTGATATTTTTACATAAAGTTTTCACGAACAGTAAGAAGAATAATGGGAGATTATAATAGGATATGCTCGATTTACCACCTAACAATCAAAAACACTCTTTTTTGATTTTTCTTTGAACTGTAATCAAACTTTTTCTAAACCAAACAATGGTTTTACACCAGAAAAAATGCGCTCAAAAGTAGAGTTTTGAGATAAATAAACAAAAATCGAAGGGCATGAAAAAATGTGCCATTATAGAGTAAAAATGACCTTGAGTTTCCGTTTCCAAAGTTTTAAAACAAAAAAGTTATAAACCGTTATAATCTTTTAGTCTTTTGATTGACACCCTGTATATTGATCTCTTAATAAATGAGATAAAACTTATAATAAATTGACATGAATTTTAACTCCTATGTTGAAAGAAGAGTGATCTTTATTGTAGTTTTTGTTTTTATAATACAATTATTTCATTAGCCTATTTGGTCTAGTGGTCAAAGTGGTTAACAAAGTGTGTTCGAATCTGCCCACAGGCTCGCATATTTTTAAACAATTTTTTTTCGTTTTTGTGACAAATGAGTTGATACTGAATTCAAATTTGATAATTTAATACTAATCGATCAAAATAAATGCTTATATGGAAACTTCTGTACTCATACTTTTTGAAGTGTTTTTGACTTAAGAAAAATTTTAGTAAATAATGTTATAGAAAAGTTCCACAGATCTAGTATGATTTTTTTTCGTTTGATGGTCAATCCTTAGCAAAGGGGGGGGGGCCAAAGTACTTTTTTGGCTCCGCGGCTAGGGTCCAAACTCTACCTGAACTCTCCCTCTTTTCAAATCATTTTATACCTGTATAGTATGAGAAATATAAATGTTAGATTTGACACAACTGATGGAGCGTCTGTTGCCAGGCTTGAGGGCATGTTTTCTATGACATTTGCATATATAAATAGCATGTGCTTTAACTAAACATGCATTTATTTATATTATTTACATTAATATATCAATAGTCCCTAAGATACATCCATTCCCGGATCAATTACTCAAATTGCTTGAGAACATTTATATTTGTCATACTGTATGTGCCAAATGTAATTTAAAGAAGCACAATTGGATGCTTCAAACTATATAAAAGTTCAAGTTTAATGAGAAGAGATAATATAATACTTACTCGTTAGTATTATTCGTAAAAAATTAGAGTTATTCAAACTCTTAATTGATTAGAAAATTTATTTAAAAACTGGAAACTTTTAAGAATTCTTTTAGACAATTACAATAACAAGTTTGTTAAAAGTTTTTTGATATTAGATTATGTCTCCCAGTAATTCATAGCCAAAAAAATTCATTACTCAGTTATAAATCTAAAATAAATATTTCTTTTGAGCCCTTTTCTTATTTCAAGTCTTCAGTTATGATCTTTTTGAGATAAATTGGACATATCCGTGAAATTTGATTGTAAGAATATGCTAACTTATATTTGATTTTTAAACCACTTAATTAAACGTTTGATTATATCAGTAAAACCTTATTCCAGTGATGAGCACAAGCTCAAGGGTTTTCCAGCCTTTAGGCTCAGGTTCACAGTTTTCGTTCAGGCTCAGACTCTCATTTGTGGCCAGGCTTAGGGTTCAGAACCTGAGAGCCTCATTTTTTCAAATAATTCTAATAAAAAGTAATAATAGTCAAAAAAAGGAAACTGTAAAGAATCACTTCTTATTTAGTAATTGAAAATTGAATTAAATGATATATCTTTGAAAATTGACTTTTTGAAGAATTTTTCACAATAAGTTTAGTGTACTTATGTATCTTAAATATTTTTCAATCTCATGGTCAGGCTCAATACTCAGGCTCGCAAAAATTGTCATGTTTAAGCTCAGAAAATCTTACCCGTACCCATCACTGACTTATTCAATGAGTTGGTTAACATCATAGTAAATACAATACTTGCACTTATTCAGTAAACAATGATGTGGTATACTGTATAAGATTTTGATCGATTCCTTTCCCAAATCTATCTAGTAATAAACAAGAATGATTGAAAGAATTATTGATTTAAGTAGTCTTTTACTGCACAAAATAGCACTATAAAATATTCAAAAATTACTTAATATACATTATTATTGGAGTTTCTTAACATTGAATGAGATAACCCTTCTTAATTATAGAGTTTAAATAATTACTTAATTGAAAATATGAGAGCAAATAAAAGTATTTTTCTTTTTTTATCTACTGATCATTGAATATCATTTATATGATTTCAATCGTAACAAATGTAATTTGAAATTCAATTTCATTATTCAATGAAGAATAAGACACAATTTGATCAAAACAGTGAACCCAATTTCATAAGAAAGATCCAATATCTAGTCGATGAAATAAATCTAACTTATGAAAGAAAAAAATACAGTATTAGCTATAAAAATAATATATTTTCTTTGGTAGTTTAAGTTTTCTAGAGATAAATTTTCACTACATTTAAAGAGTTTAAAATAACTATTTTATAAAATGTACTTTCCATTCAATAGAATATATCTGTTATATTGATAGAGCTGTAACATATAGCAAAATAAATAATTTCCTAGATTTTCTTTTTACTAGTTTGCAGATTCATTGAGTATTCCTTATCATATATGCTTATGATAAAAAACTTGAATATATCAGTTCAACTTTAATTGAAATTTAAAATTTTTTCAGCAAAGTCTGAGTTCCGTTTAAACATTTCCTACTTATTCTTGAGTCTAATTATGTAAAGAGGTTTAAAAATATATACTTTTTAAATTGCTTTTTCTTTTTATTATGCTCGCAAAAAAATCTATATAGTAATTATTATTAGAGAATGGTAACAATGAGCACATTTGTTGTTTCGCATTGTTGATCACACTTTATGATAGACTCAAAAGATACGGAACACCATAAACATCAAATTATACTCACCAGTAGTTAACTTCTGAACTATCTTCTAGTTATGAATTTAATTAAAAAAAGTGTTAACCGCATACAGTGGCAAAGCCAACAAAGGACAATATAGCAAACCCTTTTGGCACATCGCGTCCACTGACAACATCAGTATCATTCAATAGATCTCGATGAGTAAAATAAATATGTTCATGAACTCGATCATGGGGGGGGGGGAAGGTTGCTTCTGCCCATTGTCCTTTCGGCTGTAGGGTATTTGATTGAAAAATTAGAATATCGAACAACGGAATTCTTAGGGACTCAAGAAGTACAAAATTAGTGTGAGAGAATTAGTCATTTGCTTGTTTAAAATATTCAGGAATAGGTTGAAAAACTTGTATTCTTGCTGTAATTGAAAAACAATATTTATGGAGAAATTTGAATCTAAATATACTGTTCAAATAATAAGTTACATATTCATAAAAAGAAGTTTTATTGAGTAAATGGATACTGAGTACAATACTTTCATGATGAATATTCTTTTATTGTTATGATTGAAGTAATTATTAAAGCGTGTATTTATCGAATAATGTTTTTTTACAGATTGACAAATTTCAGACATAAATTGATAAAAATGATTGCAGATATACTGTAACAAAATGCTATCATTTTAACTTTTAATTGTAAAGCAGTTTCTCTAAAGTTCTTTCATATTGAAATATCCCTAATAATGACCAATGGACTTGTCTAATAAATAAAATCTATTTTTATATTGAAACAAAGAGAATATATAAGTGGTTCCTGTCCGTTCGTTCGACTATTATCACACTGTTTTGACTAATAGAGATTTTATAATATTCAAACTTATGTTCATTGAAGCGAATTTCACTATTGAGGTCATAATTTCGAATTTTTGCCTTTTGTCGTTGAGTTTACTCTATTTTTTGTAATTTTTGTAATAATTCTTATGTTTCGTACAATATCTAGTATTATGGGATGTCAGCATTTATTATTCAATTGTGTGCATACTCGGTATATCCGCTTTCAATACAAGTTTAATTCATCTTAAGAATAAAGAATAAATTTATATTTTCGTTGAACAGCATCAATATTATCGTATGAATCTTTGCAGCTAAAAAACACCCCACAAATGTGCCGCCTCATAGCGAGTTGACGGAGATATTGAGTCTAAACTCTTAACATCTATTCGTTATTGAGAAAGAGATACATAAACATCTCTGCTCTGCACGCATTAGCCGCAAATCTTGACTCGTAAATATTTATGAATAGAAAATGACTAGTCCTTCAAGATTCATTTGCTCATCAAAATGGTCTAAACCAAATATACTTTAAGATAAGTATTTTAAAGAATAACCCTTTCATTTTGTTGGCAATAAACTCGAATTACTTGCAAAAATGAATATAATGGTGTTGGGCTGGTCAAAATTTCAATAAGATTCAGAAATCCGAAGAATTAATCATAAAGGATCATATTCAAGCATTTAGTAACTAAACTTATTGATTGAAAACTCGACTTGTGCAAAGATGGAGTCTGCCCATTCTCACTTGAGCTGAAAATTTGATCAAATTTCAATAAATTTAATAAAGTATTTAAATTTTTAGATATTTATCAAGTTTGTCAAATTTACTTCCTCAAAGTGGTGATGCGCTCAAAGGTTTAAAATATTAAGACTATTACAGCTTTTTAAATAGAGACTGGATTTGCATGTCTTATCTGTACCGCTGAGATATTCATTTGATTTATTTTCAATGCTTCACAGAGGCCTTTACTAAAGTGGCACAACTTTTGCAGGTCTGCGTTGGGAGGACTTGAAAAGATTGACCAAAACGATTGTGAAGATGAGCAGACAGATAGAATATGAGAAAGCACGCTTAAAATTTCAAATTGTCAAAAAACGATCATAAGATAGGCAGTGCAAAATCAATGTAAAATAAAGAAACTGAATTTGCCCACAACAGACTTGCCAACACAGACCTGCCAAGTCCTGCCACTTTAGTCAAGGCCCTCACAGACAATGTTTATTCAAACGATTTAGACTAAACGATCAACTCTATCTTCAAAGATATATTGATGCATTGGGGGTCAATTCATGATTTTGTGGAGGGGAAGAGGGTTAATGTGTAAAGCAGAGCAGGTGCCCACTAAAAAATATCTGAAATTATTTTTTAAATATCCGCTTTTTCCGAATTGTGGATAATTAAATCATCATTTTTATAATTAAAAGAATACTGTAGAGCTGATAAAATTTGTAAAAATGTTTTAAAGTTAACTTGTAAGATGTGTTAATGTATGTTGTGAGAGATGTGGCAGAAGTTTTTCTGTTTTAAAAATAATTAAAACTTATTTAAGAAATAGAATGTCAAATAATAGATTGAATTGTTCAGCAATTATGTGTTAATTGTAAAGGGGATAACTTTGTCATTAAATTTATTTTCAACAGATAATAAGTTTAATAATAATCGCTCGCTATAATTAGATCACTCTGAATATAGAGTCAATCTTGTTCTTCATACTATTCAAAAAGATTCTCGTTTTTTGAATGCAAAACTATGAAAACTTCAAAATTATTGAAACAATATTGTTGAACAATTTTTTGTTGACAAAAAATTATAAATAATAATTTCTTAGTTTAAAGAATAAGTCAGTATTATTAAAGGATTTAATTTTTGTGATAAAATATAAAATTGCAACATGTTCTTATAAGACTAACAATCGTGAGTCGAGTCAGTTTTGTTATCTATTGATTTCAGGAACCAATTCTTATTATTGAATCAAAAATATTTGAACATAACTTTATAATCGACAACAACAAAACAACAATTCAGATAATCAAATGAAGGCTTAATAATCGCAATCTTTTGAGACTTAATGAAAATATAAATCATTTTATTGTTAAATGAGTATAGGAAAAGATTTTCAAAATATAATATTAAAATTAAATCATTAATTATAACTTGAGTGGTTTCTAAACAATCGATAATACAAGTAAGTTATCTTTTATGATCAGATAGACCTCATTTGCACTTCATATTAATTCTGATGACAAGCACTGAGAATTAGTGATGTGAAGCACCACTATATAACCACTAGTTTGTCTCACTACAAGTCTGTCACTGACCACACTTTTTTCCTTAACTCAATTTACTATTCAGAAAACGTGAGCTTTCAATAAGTTACATGAAGCTACATTTTCTTAAACTCATTTCAGACCATAAATATCTTGCAATTTTACTAAAACCAAATCTTATTTATCGATTGATGTATCGATTTTGAGACAGAATTTCGGTGATTCACAGACATTTACCTGTATGTCATTTGTTTAAGTTATACAATATATACAGTATATAAGTTTCAAATATTCGCCATTTCATGATTGAACACAAGAGTTTGTTAGACATACAGAAGAAATAGTTTTATTGAAAATATTCCTTGAATATCGAATTAGAATTTTGTATTTTAAGCATGCGATGCAACCATGTATGCAACCATGTATGCAACCATGTATGCAACCATGTATGTAGCCATGGCTAACAAAAGCGCATGCACTGCAAAATACAAACTTTTTTTTCGATTTCTATGCATTCAAACTTAACTCTAAACAAATTGAATATCATTTTGTTTTTAAGTTAAAGTAAAGTATAGGTACAGTAAACGTATTGTATGTATATATAACATTAAAATCTAATAATCGAAGATAGCCCTTTCGCTACCTTTTTTTAAACGAAACTTTTTTGAATTCAGTTATCTTTTCTTTTCGCTCCAATTGATATTTGAAGTATTGATATATTCTAAACTTCAGTCATATTCAAATTGATGTCATTTTATGTGATTGTTTAGCATTTGATAAATTTTCACATATTTTTTTGATAACTCAACGCCTCTACATTTTGTGAGATCCTTTTGATTCAAAACAATTTTGATGTTTGCAATACTGCAAAATGATAGTCAACGATGAAATCATTGGGATTAAGTTTTGAGTCTATGAAAAAGCTTTTCTACTCATTTAATACCGAATCAAACTTTATATGACATTTTGAGACTTGCATTCTTCATAAGACTTTTTAACTGTTGAAAGTCAAATTGTGAGGAGCTTAGAAGACCTTTAAATCCAGATACAAATCCAATCATAACTAAAGCTGAGCTCAAGTTATTACATTTTTTAATTTTACATTACAGTACAGGAGGTGAAACAATTATCTTGGAGGGGTCACCACTAGTTAGGTATGTGCGGCCGCCTAACACTCATACTTTTCAATACAATCATACTTCAATTGTACATCACTGCAAATACTTGCACTATTACCTTATGTGTTAATCATATAAATATGTATTGAATATATGTTTACTAAATAGAGGGCTCAAATTTTTACAAAATCATTTGTAAAAAATTTTGAAATTTCAAATTTTATTTATTTAAAACTAACAAATACTCTGTAATTAATAAAATTGATTTATTAATTATTTCTATTATCATCAATTTTATTGAGAAAATTGCCTGAAGTCAATGTTGAATTCTATTATACAACTTATTTGTCATGTGTTTGATTCCTTTTGCATGAAACAAGTTGTAGTGCACATCAGTGTACAGTAATGCTATTGAATTGGTGTGAATCTGGTCCCAATAATGTCTAATAAAGTACTTTCTCTTATCAATATAGTTGAAGTGACACAAAATGTATTGAAAATTCAATAGAAGGAAACCCAAAAGTGCCCTCAATTCATCACTTGTATTTTTAAACTTTTATTATATAAAGGTATCTATTAATTCGTTAGAATTATATGAGTTTCAAAGACTAAAAAATTCAGTTTTTTACATGAATTATATCCTAACAAAACAATATTTGAAATGACCCAAAATATTTATTATGAAAGAATAATTGTAAAAAATTAATAATAGTAGCGATATGTTTGCCGTTTTGCTTTTGACAAACATCCATTCTCACAATTAAGTTATCAATAACATTATTCAATCAAATTAATAATATTTTGCATGAAATTGAAATTTAAAAGAATGCTATGAGAGTAAAAACTTAGATAAAATCATTGAAGTTTAAAGATAAGCCTAAATTCCATGATAGCAGCTGCTCAACCTTGACATTTAAGCTGATTGCAAGAAATTGTATTTAAGTGCAGGTCTCAGATAGCTCTATAAACATTTTTATAATCGATATTTGCAATTAAATTATATTATAAATATTTTTTCAATTTAATTTATATTTCAACGTTAATCATGTAATAGGGTTCACCATATAACATTTTTGTCTAAAAAACCTCATATAATTTTAAAGATTAATCGACACTCTTTACTATATTAATGTATGATAACTATAGTGGGTTAAATAAAAGAGTGTTCATATAAGAGTTTTTTTTACTAAAATACCCTATATGGGTAACTCTATGACATAATTAACGTTTAATTATGAAATATAATGCAAAAGCTAAATATAAAATTATTTAATTGCAAATATTGAAGATTAAAATTATTTAAAGATTTCCGACACTCAAATATCTGTATTCAAATACAGAGAGTTATCTTTGACTCAAACACCTACACTCAGAGTTATCTGAGTCTTTAACACCTGCACTTTAACATCATGCTAAATGCTTATCATTTAGTGTCGTTTTTGAGTGCATTTCTATAGTGAAAAAGTTATTTATTTAACTTTTTTATTCATATAATACATTATCAATGTTTACTACCTTTCAATTATTCTTTTCAAAATAAACTTTTTGGGTTTTTAAAATAGTTTTGTTAAAACATAATTTATGTAATGCAGTTGAATTTTTAGTCTTTGCAATTTATATATGAACACTTCGTTATTTAACACCCTTTATATACAGTATAATGAACTAATTCGAGTTCAGCCCCAACCCATTGTATGAGCACATCTCTCAGACCCTATACGGAAAACATTGAGGTAAATTGAGTCAGTAGAGTATGAAGCCGAAAAATGTTGCAATGCAAAACTTTTCGGCTACAAACTCTACTGACTCAATTTAGCTCAATGTTTTCCGTATATAGGAGTATGTAATTTATTATACAGGTGTTCGAAGCATCATAGGTTTAAAAGTTTTTGGAATAAAAATTTTTGAAAGATTATGTTATTTTTTACATTTGAGCATTTTAACGCATTTTTGTGAAATCTCCAAAATACTGATAAGTATGATCAAAAACTCATTTGAAGTTCGTTTCATGAAACAATTTCGATTGATTCATTTGAAAATAGTCAAACTTATACTTATTTAGATTAATTTTAATTGAGTTCACTTTATCGTAATATTCAAATTTTGAACAAAAGAAGTACCGCCTTGTAGTTAAGATTTAAACCAGAAACGTTTTTTTATAAATTTTCTTATATGCTTTACTGTATTTTTAGGCATTATTTTCTATGAATTTCCTAACATTTGATATCATAATGTTAGAGTAAATAAAGAAAAGGTATTATGAGCTCGTGACCCCTGGAACAACTTCGTAACGTCGAAACTCAAAATGTACGATCTTTGAACTGCCCTCTGAATTTTTTAGACATTGAGTAATTATTCAATTAATTTATAAAAAATAATGTTCAATCGCTTAATACAATCTTTGATAATGTTTTTGCCATTTTATTGAATGATTTAACAATGAAATCGTTTATTGAGTGATTTAACTCGTGAACTGCGTGTAAATTATGTGCTTATCATCTGAAAGGAGTGGATATTGGGGTTATTTTTAAAGCATTTTTACTCTCGATTTGAGTATGATAATAGACCCTCTGTTTTTTACATCTTCAAATAGAGATCTCATTGAGAAAAATCATATAATATAATTTTATTTTTACATATTTTTACGACTAACAGTTCTCGAGATATTTAATAATATAGTGTCAAAACTGGGAGGAAGCTTGACAAAAATATAATCTTAAAATCTGGATGTAATTTCCTGGAAAAGGTTCCAATGAGTATATCGGTATTAGTTCTCACATTCATTGATTTCATTCATTCAATTTATTAATTAATTCAAACCATATTTTATTTTCAAATTTAAATGAGTATGTATTCAAAGTTAATTTAATGTTTAGTTTTGAGAGTGGCATTTTGAGTTTTGACGTTACGAAGTGGTTACAGGTGTCGACACGAGCTCATAATACCTAAAGAAAATCTAATGAAATTAAGTTGTCTCAAAACTTTTAGCACGACTCTTAGTTCTATTAATTAAATAATTAAATTTTGTAACTTTCTATTTGAGTTCCAACACCAAAAAATCTAAAAATATTCTGAAATTTTTTTGTTCAATTATACAAAAATTTCTAATATATCCGAGTGAGGGATGGGATCTAAATAATTAATTGAAATATTGATTTTTCCATAGGATTTCTTAAAAAATGATTCAATGATTACTTATTTAAGGACTTATTGATGAGTTTAGACCCCTTTCCCGATGAATTTTTTCATAATTTTTGGGTCACAGTTGTCAATGGAAAGCTGATTCAGTCGAAGAACTCATCAAAAAATAAAAATGAGTTGTGAAGAACCTCATTATAAGTCTTTAAAATAAATGAGAGCTTTGTAGCTGATACCGGTCTCCTTTTCTTATCAATTAATTTCTTCTTTATTTCTAGATAATCACTTACTAATCTGTATAATTTTCGATTTTTTATTTTAAGTTTTCGTGAAAAATGTGCTTTGTTTTATTCTAAAAGGTGAAGATTAATCTGGAAGCAAATATTTTTTCGATAATCGAAAATCTCATTTCTCGAATATACCCATAACTACTTAAGTTCAATGTCAATATTTTAAAAATACTTTATCAAATTATTAAGAATATTATTATAATCTAATTATATTAAAGTATTTAATTTTGACCAAATATATAAAAATTACACCGAAATTTTATTTAAATTTTATTTTTTCAATTTTCCTTTTGGTTCTAATTGGTTCTTTTGCCATTTGGGTCACTTAATGAAAAACCTTTAAAATACTGATTTGAAAATGTTTTTACATTCTAAGACTGAGAAAAGTTGTTGATCGGACTATGATTCCAGATGATTGAATATGATTTATTAGAAAATAAATTGGTTCTGTACTTGTTTCTTAACTTTATTATCAGTGATGTGCAACTCTCGAGGGCGAGCGTCTAACCCCCGAGAGTGAGTGCAGAGCGTTTTAATTAAGAATTACATATGAAAAAGTTTAAATAATTGAAAAAGATTATATCAATGAATAAAAATTGCTTTTTTACACAAGTGAATAGTTTAAATTTATAAGTAGTGTTGATTCTAGGAATCGAATCAACACTACTTGTAAGTTAATCTAAACACTACTCTTTAATGCTTCTTTAAATAATTTAAAAATGAGGACCTGATTCTTGAAAGGGTTTTTACATATAATATTCAAATGTGAAACGCTCGACCCGGCGATTACTTGAAAATCAGCATAAGCGCTGAGAGTATCCATCACTGTTTATAACAACAGTAATACTATGCTCTATAAGTTCTAATTCACGCGCTTCATGGTAAGAATATGATCAAATTAATATATTCAAAAAGATTCTCCATAATTTTGTGATAAGATTCACCACTTCGACCAATCTGTAACTATTTATAAGTCACGAACCACTCCTTTTTTAAAAGATGTCAAAATAGGCTTAAACATATGAATAGTGAGCAAAAATGGTAAAAAACTAACATAATTTCTTACTGACTCCAAGAATTTGATGCTCGATTGTTGAAAATATTGCTGTTCTGATCTTCAGCGTCTCCTCTATCTCGGTAAATGTCACTTTGGAATTTTTTACACGCTCTCCACTCTTAATGGATCAGTTGGAGAGATCTTTCCTTCTGAGTGTGTATCATCTTTGAGTGGTTCTCTATCACGAATCAATTCACAATAGCATCCGCTAACCATTGATTTCAATACTTCACCATCTCATTAAAAGATTGTTATCTCATCGGAACAATCATCAAATGGGTAACTTATTTTCCAGCTGTAATAGAATTGATATCATTTTGAGTCCATTTAGAGAGCTGAAAATTCTCTAACTTGACTTTTTCTAATAATTCACGAAAATTCAACCGGGCTTAGGAATAATAAGAAATTTGGCGAATTTTATCAAAAAATTATGGAGAATCTTTTGTATATAATGATTTGATCCTATCCTTACCATGAAGCGCGTAGCTCAGAACTTATAGAGCGAACTTATATTACTGTATACTAAAACTGCAGTTTCTTCTTTGTTTACAGGTGTGTTGTATTCTCAAACTTATATTGATTTTATGCACATAATTGTATTTTTATCACAAAAGAATTATTTATCTTATAAACTATTCATGAATTCTGTTGAAAATTTCAAATTATTATTTGATTTTAAAGTGTATAAAAACAAAATATTCCATTTATGCTTACTGTATTGTTTTAGAAAAATTTAATCAGCTCTTACTCTGTCTACTGTATTAAAATAGGATATGTATGAATACACTACAAAAATGACAAATAAACCTAAAAATTAATCGAGTTTTCAGATCATTCCATTCATGAATCAAATACTTTATTACTGAATAAGTCTTTAACTCATCAAAACCGAAAGCATTACTCTTTGGTTTTACCAATTTTTTTAAATTAAAAAACAAAAAGTTTCTGGATTGACTGGTTTAAAATGAGTTTTATTGAATTTTAAAAAAATCTGGAAATATAGCCTTTTTAATGACTATGTACTTTGAGATTTTTTCATTTATAACAATTCAAATTTCTCTCATTGAGTCGTTGCAAAATTTTGGGGAAAATTACTATCATAGCTTTGTTTTGCATCGACTCAAAGAGACAAATTTTAGTTGAAAAGCGCTCACTTAAAGTTTTTTTCCAAACTAACTCCCAATTGGTTAAAGATCGGAGTATATTTCTGTATACTAAAAATCAATTAAAGTCACTGAATTTTTAAAACATAGGGGTTATCCAATTGCAAATAAGCTAAATGCTTGATCTTTTATGCTCAATTGTAATAAAGGGTGAACCAAATCTTTTGGTTTATGAGTTAAAAAACTGAAATTACCATTTGTTGACATAAATAACGTTTAAAAAAGCAATGTTATCGGAATTGAATATTCATCGAAAAGTTTACTTTATGAGAAAATTGGTTCTCAATAATATTGAAATTCACACAAAATTATAAATACTTTGTTGGAATTCCCTAAATCTAATGCTACACCTGTGAGTACTCAGATCAAAATAATCTTAAAGGTAAAACTTTTAATCTCAGCTGAACACCTGTTCATTTTTAAAAATTACTGCATGTAAGAGTATTTGAGTGTATGTGTCAGAGTGTTAGATAGCTCTAAAAAATGTTAACATTAAATATTTGCAATTAAATTATCTTA
>JAQFZT010000140.1:0-37843 GCA_034696325.1 Camisiidae sp. | reverse complement strand
TAAGTTATACTTTTTTCTCCAATATTAGCAACTTTTCAATAATAATAATAATCAAATAACATATCTTTGAAAATAACTTTTTGATTATATCCATAAAAAGTTATGAGAACTGAAATCATTCGATGTTTTGGCTAATTTTTCTATACATTTTTTATATTTTTTATGATATTTGAATGCAATTATATTCACCTGTAATGAAGCGTTGAGTGAATCTCCATAAGTAATTGAAGCACTATTTGGGGTACTATTTGTTTGTCCAGTTGTTAGTAGAGAACGATTCAGCGATTCTGTGTTTGACATTGAGATACCTCTGTTTCCCCATAGAAAAAGTCAAAAAGTTAGTAACCACACAAAAATTAGTTACATTTATATAAAAATCTATAAGTGTTTCATTAATACAACTTTTAAAAGCTATGAAAAACTTGATAAATGCATATCAAATTCAGTCAATAAAGTAATAAAATGTAATTAATGTTATTATTATTATTATAGTAAATGACTATTAATAATGAACTTTTATTTTTATTATCATTGAGTACTTTAAAGTTTTTATTTAGGAGAAAATATAAACGAATATCATTTTTCTCAACTTAATATTTTACGTCTTAAGTATTATTTCTTTAATTGACTACTTTTTTGCCTAATGACTTAAAAAACAAAAAACTAATTTTCTTCTCCTATTAAAAACTTTTTCTCTATCCTTGAATTCAAATATTAAATATGAGAACCAATAAAACTAATGATAAATAGTTATTTTTAAATTCACAAATAATCAAGACTTATAATGATTTGAAATATTTTTCTCTTAAGAAAATATTAATAACAGAATAGGGAAGTACTTTATACACCCGCGAGTACTGAAAAATGTAGTGCATTTGCGGTTATTGAGAATTTGAATTCATTATCCAAATAAAATTAAACTCACTTTAAATTTAAAGAACTTCGTTTAGGTCTACCACGAGTCAGATGTTTTCTATTATTAAATTCGTTGTCATCGCAAGTCCAATAAGAGCCCAATTCATCCTCAATTCTTATTAAAAAATTTCAAAAGTCATAAATGAGTTGGAATTGCATTTTTAGATTTTTTAAACATATCATTCAGAGTAAAAAAGTTAGCAAAAAAGTATAGATTGAAGAATAGTGTCGTAGGAAAATAGGGGTAAAGGAAATCACATATAAATAAGAATATAAAGAGTGAAATTTGGGCAATTTTCGTATATTTATTCAAAAAGGTAAAGAAAATAAGTAATAAATGTTTGGTTGATTAGAATATTGATAATAACATACCCGGAACCGGAAGTTGAGGATATGCGCTCTTGTAGTCGCTGTGGTCTCCTTTTGTAAAATTCAATTTCATCAACTGTCCAAACGGCACCCTTCACATTTTCCACCCGCATAAAACATTTATGAAGACTAAGGTTATGTCGGACAGCATTCTAAGACAGCATTAACATGGGTTAGAGTTTTGGGTCTCAGGTTAGGGGATTCGGTTAGTAATTCTTAATGGTATTAAAACCTTTAAATTTTCCTTAGATTTCAATTATTTCAAATACAGGTAGTGTATAATCAACTATTTCTAGCTATTCTCTGACCAATTTTTATTTCAATGGATGATTTCTCTGAAAACCTTTCAATATGAATGGGTTATTAAAGCTTGAAATTTGACTTCATAAAAATTATGGGTTTGTCGATCAATATTTTTTGAATCACTATATTATAGCTAATTTTGAATGAAATGTTTTTATATAAAAATGGAATATTGACTCAAAATATTGATGATTTTTGAATTGTTTTCTGACTTTGTAATATCTATTGACTTTTGCTTACGAGTTAGTTAATTATCATACCTTCCAAGTGGCAGCATTTCTCCTGAAATAGCAGAATGTGTTTTGAAACCAATTATATATTTCGTTGAGAGTTAATTGTTTCTCAGGAGATTCAATGATAGCCTATTAAAAAGTAACGATTGTCATTAAATTAAACTTATTATAGATTCTTAACTTAGTTTTAAATATTTAGATCAAATTAATTTTGAATCTCAATTAAAAAATTTGGTAAAAAATTAATAAGAACTTATTTAAAGTTCCTTAACTAAATCATAGCTGTCAAAATTTTTCGTCTCGACTAAAGTTATGGTTTTATTATATGAAAAATTCATATTTGATTTAATTTTTTGTACTTTATTATTAAATTTTTAAAAATCTTTTTCTATGATAGTCTTAAGAACACAACTAAAAATTGTCACTTCATTTAGTTCTTAATCTGAATCATTTCATTGAAAGTTTGCCAATAAAAATAAAGTAAGAAAATTCTTATCAAAAAATAAAGTGATAAAAATATTCTCTTACGAATTAATTATTGCAATTAAGGAAAACTAATTGCACATCTCATTAATTACATAACTAATAAGAAGAGTTCAAGCTTTTAAACTAATTTTTATTATAACTTCAAAGAGAACTAATTCATAAACAGGTTCATAAAAGAGATAAAATTTGTTTTGAAAATATATTTGAAATTTAAATTAACATTAGATACCTGTCTGATAAGCGATGCATATGTGAATGGAGGCCGAACTTCAGCGTTCTTATAAAACTCACGATTTCTAGTGATTTCTATATGTAATTAAAAAAATTGATTAGTCTTTGAAGAAAGTGTCATAACATATACTTTCAAAAGGAAATCAAACTTATATTCCCTTATAATTAAGATATTTTTAGTTTAATTTTTGGAAAGTTTAATATGAAATATAGTCCTAAAACTTGGTTAATATTCACATTAAGAAACTATTTATTTTTCAATTTGAATGAATCTTTTAAAAATTCATTAACAAATTGCATCATAAGATTCTAAAATTTGATTTAATTGAATTTTCAAAAATTAAGTAATTTATCCATTGATTTGAAAGCTTTTTCGAAAACATTGTAATAAAAAAACTTAACAAAAACTATTAAAAATACTTATGAAAAGTTAAATATTGAATACCTTCAGTAATATCTAAATTACTTCTTTCGGCAATACGTCTTCTGGCGGGCGAGTCTGGCAGTGATGACGGGTTAGACGACTGACCGGCGGAAACATTATCTCTAATTTCACTATTATTACTATTAGTATTATTATTACTGCTATTATTACTACAATTATTTCCATTATTATGATTAGCAGAGCCTAACCCTAACCCTATTGGCAAAGAACCACTTTTATCACTAAGTCTTCGTCGGCCAATACTAAGAGACCCTAAACTGGTCGGTGAGGTATCCAATGGTGGCGGCGTTGAAGAGGACTTACGGATAGGTATTTTATCATCGATTAGTGGATGATTAGGTGGCGATTGACCGCTATTTCGCGATAAGCCGTTTGGTCCCAGATTTAAAACTCCGTGATTTTCCTCTTTATTACTATTGTTTTCGTGCAATAATTTTATCATTGATGGCAGCGCTGATGGCAGTCGTACTGATAGCTGAGCTCTATGTTTGTTATGCAAGTGTTGCATCATTGCTGACAAGCGTTCGCGCTCTTTATCTAATTGTATCTCTAATTGTTGGACGACTTGCATCTGTACTCTAGGATACAATTTTTGTTATTTAAATTTGTATTTTATATGCTATAAAGAATATAAATGTGTTTTATAAATACTTTTTGAAATAAGATAAGAATTTGATACCTGGCCTGTGCAGTACTCCTATCATCCAAGCCATGCTCCATATTTAGATGCTTAACAAAGTTATTGAAGTCATCGCATAAAGTTTCACAACCGGGCCATTTGCACATGTTGTGCCCGTACAGAACTGTCTGCAAATCAGTGCTATGATTGTCACCATTTGTATAATTGCTGGCATTAGTTAGCGATGAAAGCGATGAAAGCGATGACATCCCATTCGCTTTACTAGAGAGCAGACTATCAATTAGATCGTCGTTTGTCGGTGTTGTTGAGGCCGGTATTGATTTCCATAACTCCGATAAATAAGGTTGTAGTGAACCTGAATTCCATTCAATTATTCATCAAAATTATATTCTTTGGAATTTTATCATCTAAAGTTAAATTTTTAATTTCAGAAAATTCCGAGAAATTTTTTCCCTCCTTTTAAAAGGAGAAGAACAATTCAGAAGTCGATTTGATATGAGCCCAGTTTTTGATTAGACAAAAGTTTTCCTTTGATTTTTATTTAATAGTTAACTATTCTGTAGAATATTATCACATATTCTGATGCTATACAGTATCCCATTTTAATAGCTCAATATTTTTATCCCTGGATCCCAGGGCTGAGTAAATTTATAAATAAAAATGGATATTAAAATTGATAATAAAAGAAAAATCTGAATCAAATTATATTATTTAATAGATTATTAAATATTAAAGGAAATCATTTTAAGATGACATACGTTCTCACTTATAGACCTCTGTGTAGATCAAGGATTCATCCAATTATGTAATTCAAGTTCAATTTATTCTTGATTCTAAACCTATTTAACTAACATTATTTGACTTATATTTCTGAAGACTAAAATTGAGAAATCAAATCACATAAAAAATTTTTGAAATATTGAATAGAAATTTTTCCTAAACTATGAAAATCATATAAACACTTAAAACCCCAGAATTTTGAAAAAAGTTTATAAATGATATGTCACGACTTCTAAGACGAGATATGAATCTCTTATTTGAAAAACTATGACTTCTTATTAAATCGAAAAAATTTCTTCAGAAATTGAAAATTGCTCTTAAGTTTGAAACATAAAAACAAACCTAAAATATATTGTCTTTGAGATGAGATATGCAACTGTTGCATAAGCTGTTGCTGTTCTAACTGTAATTGTCTCAGTTGTAGCTCAATCTGATGTCTTGTGATTGATGACAATGACTGATGAGATTGTGATGATTGATGTGATGAGAGTTGATGTGATGATTGTATAACATTTGATGTCGAACTAAGACTTGTTGTATTATTACTATTAACACTTGTATTGTTGTTGTTATTATTATTAGCGTTATTATTGTTACTGTTATTACTATTATGATTACAAGTACTCAATTGATGGAACAGTTGTCCTTGTTGTACAATATTTAACTGTAATTGTTCTTGTAAATGAGGTATCACGGAATCAGCGCTCTGTTCATGCAAAAGTCAGATACAAAAAATCAAATATATTTTCTCAAATTTCAAATTATTTCATATGCTTTTCAAGTCATATTAGCATTTTTCGATAGGTTTTTACAAGTTTTGCTCATGTCGAATGCGAAAACATTTTCGGTATAATTATCATGTCTTTACTTATATTTATAAATTTTTCCTCTCATTTTAGAAATACTGCACATTCTATGAAATATTTATTAAGTTTCTGTCAATTAATTTTAAAGTTGGCTCTATTTCTTGAATCAATATATGCAGTGTTCTGAAGGCTGAGCTCAAGACTCGGAGTTTTAGCTTAGACTCAAACTGGCTGAGCCCATGAGTTTGAAAATTTTACAAGTTTTCTAACTTTAAGTATTCATATAAGTAAATAATTATTTATTTTATGACAAATTTAATGAAAAACTGTGGTATTGAGTAACATATATTTCCTCAAAAGCTTATTTTGTAATCAAAATAAATTCTATTCAAGTTTTAAATCTATGTTTTTCATAACAAATTTAAATTTAGATTTTTATTTCAAAAACATTAATACACTTTTGAAAACAGTTCAGACTATTATTTATGTATAAATTTAAACAACAAATTATTTAATCTATGAAAAAGATTTGTTGGAAAATTTTTAGTTGAACGCTATTTTAGTTTTTCTTTATTTATTGATATTTTCATGTTTATTATCATTTTAGGGTTGAGTCCAAAAATTTTTGACTGACATTCAAAAATTCAGATCAGGGCTTGTTTGTAATCCGTGAGTGGAGTAAACATTTAGGAATTTTTGTCTCATTTTAAAAATAATTACAAGTGAAGAAAATTACTATCGATTTAAAATCTTAGATAATGGGAAAATCCTTAAGAATTTTCCATAAATATAAATAATTTTTGCCAATAAAAAAATCTAGTCAAGTGAAATTCGAATCTTCGATATGAAATAAATATTAATTTAAAAATAGAAAACTTTTAAATGAAAACTGCATTTATGAAAAATTCAGATTTAGGGTAATATTCTGTAAATTCTGTGTGAAATAAAGAATATTATTGAACATACTTTGTGTTGATGAAGTAATTGTTGCTGAAGAATAGACTGCAATTGTGACGGAGTTAAGACATGCGACTGAAGTAATTGTTGCATTTGTAACTGTGTCGACATCATGGCCATCGATGATGGCGATAGTCGTCCACCGTTTGCACCAATTCCTGGCATTAAATCGCTTAATAATGGGGGAGAACCTGAAGATGTGGTGCTCATGTGATGCTGAAGAATATCACTGCTATTTCGATGTCCACTGAGTTGAAGACATGCTCTTTTGCTCTGAAAAAGTGATTGAAAACATTTTTGATAATTTTTTTTTATTAAAAATATATTTATTCTTCAATGAAAACAATCTCAAAAGAAAGAGATGTAAGAAATTGATATACAATAAAATCAGAAGTTATGAAAATTGAAAGCAATAATAATTTTTCTCATCTTTTTGGAAACAATTTATTTCTGAATTAAAATTTAATAGAATTAAATTACGAGAAGTTAATTATATGGATGAAAATGAACTTTTTTTGTTGAAATTTATTTAGAAATTATTACTTCATTATATATTTAGATCATATCTTCAGGATTTTTGAAAGCCAACGATTTCTAGATAAGAATCGTTTAATTGTTCGAAACGACGAAAAAAAATTGAGAGTATTTAAAAGGTTTAATGAATTTTTAAATGCTTCATAAATTTTAAGAGAATAACAATAATTATTGAGAATGTGTTGAAAAACCCACATTCATGTAAAGTTATCCAAACTTTTTGAATACTCACTAAATAGTCTAAACTTAAATAATAATCAACTTCTGATACATTTTTAACATCAATTTATTGTTGAATTCAGATTATAATAAAAATATTGCGATAAAAAATCTTATCCAACAAAAGAAACCAATGCATTGAAGTATGAAATAAGTCAATAGTATTGAGCAATAAAATTGAATGAATAAAGAATTCGGAATTTTTTTATGATTTTTCTCCTACGTATCAATGGATGGATTGGTTGATGGCTTTTGGAGAGCAAACAATAACAGATGCAAAGCGTTTACTTTGAGGATAAAGAAAACATTTATTCGAAATGACATAAGAGAATAGGCAGAGAGTGAGAGAGGAATAAGAAGTAGAGAAAAGTAAATATATTTAAAGAATTGATGAGAAAAAAAAAGTTTTTTCACAATTCAATTGAGAGAAACAAATAATAATAAGAACAATAATAGCCTTTTTTTTCTCTATTTTTATATATAATATATTATGAAAACTGCAGAAAATAAACAAAAATTTTGTATTAATACAGATGAAAAAACTATATAGAAATCATTTTTGGGAAAGAAAGTAATAATAATATATTTTTCTATCGTTTTTATTTGATATATAAAAATAATAATAATAAACTAAATGTCAATATAAACAATAAAATACAATTGTATTCGTTATATAAGAGAAGTTATTTCATAGCAATTGTAATAAAACAAAAACATATATTACTCTCAGAATTATTATAAGACAATATTTTTTCGCAAACATAGAAAATATTGAAAAGTATGAAAAAGATTTTTGGTCAAAATGAAAATATTGATTGATTTTCTCATGAAAAAGTTTTCGAATACAAAAATATGATAATAAAGAGAAAAAGTTGAGAAACTTGTGTTAAATGAATAGAAAGCGAAATTAAGTATAAAATGATTTTTCATTGTTTGGGATGAATCGAAAAATTTCTTTTCAATAAAACTTTTGATGAACTTTCAAAACTTTTTTTGTGTATAACAATACTTGAGATCTTAGAGTACTTTTACATACACTTGTCATTAATGGTAATCAATGTTTTTTTTACTTAATAACATCTGATTTGTTTATTGAAATGAGAGGTCAGATGAACTTGAATTCAAAGAATTATTCTGTACAATAAAAGTGTAGAATAAAAGTCAATTACAAACTATTCACTTGTGTGTTAAGTATCAGAAACTTGACTTTCGATAACTAGAAAAAATAAGTTTTTTCCTTAATGTTTGAAGAGTTAGAAAAATAGATGTTTGAAATGTGTTTTATGTTTAGCCCGATATAACATTGTATTATGCAATGGATTTTTGGCAGATTATGAGCTGAGTTATGAAAACAAACAAAGGGTCCAAAAATGCATATATCGCTAATGCGAATGATAGTGAGAGAGAGAATGATCGAAAAATGTGTAAACAATATTAATCAATAAACAAACATTTGAAAGTGAAGGCAAACTATATATAAAAATATGTTTTAAGGCTCGAGTTCGCGATTGACTAGAAATTCGGTTTTCATTGAAAGTTTTGATACTTTGATTAGTATATAATTAAGTTTTCAGTTAAAAAATTTATGTTCATTAATTCGTGATTTTCCTTTGAGTGATAACATTGAAAATGAAGTTTTTCGTGATAATCATCTTTATATTTTTTGAATAACTTAAACAAATCAATAAAAAATCAAGGATTGCAAACAAAGTAATTAATTTTCTAATATATTTGTGAGTTTAAACCTTTTACAAATGCAAATTTTTATCAAATAATGTCAATTATTTTGAGAATACTTGTTGTAAGGGCTCAGTTAAGAAAATCAATAGATTTATTAAATTTCTAAAGAAATCTATTGAAAATATTGAGAGAGAAACTCTTAATCTATATCATGCATTGATATACATATTAAAATATTATATAATTCATATTTGTTTAGACTGGGAATCAATTTGAAAATCCAAATTCAATGCACTGTATCCAAAGTTATTCATCATTGAATGCATTTTTGCCTAAAACTTGTAATATAACAATAAATTTAGAAGTGAAAAAAGTTTATAGTATAGAACTTATAAACACAAACAAAACTAAATTAGGAATACATGAGATAAATAGAGGGCAAAAAAGTTTACTCTAGAAAAACCTCTAACTTTATAAACATATTTCAACAGTTCAAATAGGGCTCAAGTCAACGATGATTCAGAAGTGAGATAAGCCTTTTTACAGATGAGAATACAATTAAAAGAAAAAGAAAAGTTTGAGAAAAATCTAAATTTTATTGACTTAGGAAAAGAAAAACTATTCTTTTTTCCAAGTATTGTTTGGTTGGCGTTTTGAGTCATGGCATAAAAGTCACGCGCAATCACAATCAGCGATAGTGTTTCAAAGCAAATATTTGCTTTGTTTGTGATGAGATGTTCGCGCGGATGAAAATTAAACTTTTTTCCATCATTTTCTCCTCTATTCTTCTCTATTATTCTCTATTTATATATTGCTTTATACACTGCTGTATTCTTTGGTCATTTCAAACTCCATTTGTTAGAGTGAACACAAATTTATCCTATTTTTTCGATTTCATATTCACTCCAATGATTAAAAAAGTTCAGAAAACTTTTTCCAAATAAAAGTATATTCAGTTTCAATCAAATTTATTTGTGTTGATTCAAAATTATCGATTTTTATTGCTTATCAAAAAATCGAAAAATTATTGACTTTCGATTTGAATTCGTAATTATAATTTCAATTTAATATTCACAGTATTTCCTTAATATTGATTATATCTAAAAATAATTAATTAATGTTTAAATTTCATTTTGAAGTTAAAGAAAATATAAGCAATCGTTATAATTATCAAATTAAGCAATAATTATAGCAATAATATTCATAAAGAACAAAAGACACGAAAAAACTGTATTAAAATAGCTTACGAAATGCGAGTAAAACTCAACATTCAATATTATTATAACTTCAAAAGTAGATCAAACAAAAAGAAATTTTAAAATATAATTTAGAACTCATTTATTTTTCATTACGTAATTAAAAGGTAAACGTAGACTGAAAAGTATAAATCGATAAATAATTATAAATCTTTATTTGAAACATTATCTCACAATTTTTTCTGTCAATCAATATTATCAGATCATTTTGAATATTATTTACCTTAATTGCAAAATAACTATTAAATTGAAGGCTTAGATTAGTGAAGAGCAAAAGCTGAGCTCAAGTTAAAGCTCCAGCTCAGGAACTTCTGTTTTTTCTTGTTATTTAGAACCAGAAGCTATTTGTCATTTTTTGACAAAATAGAGGATTGAGAAAAATTTTTGACTAATATTTTAAAATATCTAAACTTAAAAGTTCTTTAAACATTTTATTAAACTAGTAATCTTTCTGAATAGAGAAATCAATTTGAATGGGAAAGTGTAATATTTTTTTTACTATAAGCTTGAGCTTAGGTCCTTGATATCGAAGCTCAAGCTTAAGCATAAGCATGCAAAATAAGCTTATGCTTCTAACTATCTTATGTACTTAATTGAATTGATAAAATGAAAGACAGAGTGCGCACAAACATAATTGTTGAGCTGAAGAGTTGTTATAAGTTATACACTGTATTGTCATAATTGAACAAATGTTATCATTTCTTTCGATTCAAATATTTTATAATTCAAATTATTTCTATCATTAGTTATTTGATTAAAATTATTATTATTATTAAAGTAAATGTTTATTCTATAATTACTGAAAGAATCCGCGGATAAATTAAGAATTATTCTCAACACGATTAGGGTTTATTTGAAGGTTGAGGAGAAATAAGTTTATATCTAAGTTATTATTTGTTGCAATTTATACCTCATAGGAATTCCGATCAATTCTATCAAAGACAACAAATGCGATAATAAAGAGATAGTTGCAAGTGATATATAGTGTACACAAAGATAGACAAAAATATCACAAAAAATAGTATAAAACCCAACAAATAAAGGCGTTTCTGTGTTAATCAAATGTCATTTCAAAGTTTATATTAAAACAGAAATTAATACAAACAAAAAAATCTTTCGAAAAACTTTATTTACAACAATTGATTAATAAAAAATGATCAAAAATTTGATCGATCTTTCAGCTAAAACATTATCGAAATTGATATTTTGAATGAAAAAATTTATTCTCTTTGCTTTACTCGAAAAGAATAATCTTTGTCTTGAAGTTATAAATAATATTTAGTGAATTCATAAATACATATCATGTGTATTATACTTATTACGAATCGAATCGATAGTGCCTTCAGAGGTATAAGGAATATGAAGAATTAGGAATTAGTAGTACTGCTCCTCCTTTTATTCCCCTTTTTCTGATGTTACGTAAATAAGTTGGCGATATATATGGCCTGAAGCTTATCAAGGAATTTATCCATTGAGTTATCGTAAGAGTAAAAGAAAATTTTAGTTTTATTTGTTTAGAGAAGACAAGACATCTTATTTTACTCGTTGGTGATATGGATATCTATCTACAGACCAAAGGAATTGATAGAAAAATTGCATTATTGCATATTTTTGAGCATCATATTTACCCCTACAGTATAGAAGCGCTTCTCAAACTTCACCAGTTTGAGGATCGCGAATGTTCAATGGCTTATATTTTAGTATACTTTTCATAAGAAATTTCAATACAATTTTGATTTATTTTCCATTTGTTTTCTTATTATATATTCATCTAATAATCAAATGATCCGCGAAATTGACTTTCAGAAGCATTAAAGTATAGCATTCACTATATGTAACTCAACTTTTTTAATTAAATGATATTTTACTTTAAATTCCAAATCGAAAATATATTTGAAGCGTTACTTTATTTATTAATAGGTATAGAATCGAGTCTAAAGATCAAGTTTCAACGATATTGACATTCACTGAATATAAGGGAAAAATTATGACAATTTTTATAAGATTGTACATCAAATTCATTTATTTTTATTGTAATCTTTGCTCTCCCCGATTGAAACTCAGAACATTTCTTCTTTTGTCTCTGCATTCAATTAGTTATTTAACGCTTTTCTCTGAGGGCTTCAAAATTATATATGAAAATAATGTAATCAATGAATGAAAAAACACTAACTCGTTAAGAATATTTGTATTATTTAAGAAGAAAAAGTTGCTCTATTTCTTGAATAACAATTTGAAATTAGTTGAGAAAAAATAAAATTTAACGCAATAGATATGTTGTTTACTCAACCAAAGAATGTTTATATAAAGAAAAAGTTTATCCTTCACATAATTAATTGCATCTGATATTTAAAAATGCTTTGAAATGATAAAATTGTGATTTTCTCATTCAGAAGTGATTCTGATTTTTTTTAAACAAAAATCTCTGTGAATCTAAATTGAAAACTTAATGATTTTTACATAAAATTGATTGAAGTTAGATATTATTTTGAAAATATAAAGATAATTGTGCAGCTTTTACACAATAAAGATAAATTTTTGCTACAAAAAATGGGCCAACCGTTCAAAAGCATAGATCAAATTTAAGGAAATTCTGTGTAAGCGATCATTTCTATTCGTGACTTCAAAACAAACAAACTTCCGATTAATATAAAAACACAAAATTTTCATTATTGTTAATACAAAAGTATTATATACTTATATAGCTTTCGGAGAAGCAGAAAATACACAAATGAAAAAATAATAAAATCGCGTGACTCTCGATCGGACAGTGAGAAAGAATACTTTGCGCGCGCGATACCAACACAAAAATAGTAGTAATTGACACTTGTATAGCATGTATTGTTACGATTCATAGAAAAATATCAGAGTAATAATAGTCATAATAAAAAAGAAATGCATTCAATAGTTATATGAGACGCAGTTTTGTTTGATTTTGATCTATAAGTGATAAATAATACGCGGAAAAGCAGAGAAAATATTTTCATAATAATCGTGAATAAATTATATGATATATCATTTCAAAGAGAATATTCTGTATCATTATTATTGGTTATTGAGAAGTTCCGAGAATTTATTTCTATTCTTATTTATTTTGTTTATATTTTTCAATTTGATTTTTTAAACTGTGTCTTAAAGTTTTATTAATTCATAAAATACTAGTTTGTTTGATATGAAGGGAAATATAAGTTAAGGTTTCGCATGTGTTTGTGTTTATTTAAGTTAATAAATCATTTGGTTATTAATTATTCATATTGAAAAACAAGTGATAAATCGATTTTTATTATTATTTTTGCGCATTTGAGATAATAAAACACACATATCATGAACTTTTCCGTATGAAATCCTATGATATTTCTTTGCGATCAATAATAATAACATAAATTATTAAAAAGTTTGTTTCATATTATGTGTTGCCTTTAATTAATTATATTTTCTAAAGTAGAGAAAATTATGTGTTTATGTTTAGAGTGAGAAAAATCGATAGATAAACAAAGTTTTATTAATCAAATTCATAGAAATTATTCGGAATTCAATTACTTTTTTTTGATTAAAAAAGTTTTAACAAATCTGTCATTGAATTAAAATTAGAAAAATAATAAAATTCATATGAATTTAAACCGAAATAAAAAACTTTTTATGAAATAATTTCTGAATTATGTTTGCTTATGATGAAAATGAAATGATTCGAAACGAGAGAAATACAAAAGAAAAAAGTTTTTCTAACAGTAAAAGTTTACACATTAAACACTATTTCATTGAACGGTCGATGAATTGGTCAGTAATCACATAATATGAATGCGAAGCTATATTTGCGGTCAAAATAAAGAGCAAATAATATTAAAAGGTGTGAAAGCGATAGAGAAATGGATAATAATTCTGGGAATAGAGAAACAAAATAATGCCTTATTATATACTGAAAGCCAGAGTTAAGGGTAAGAAAGAAATAGAAAACACATTTTCATTGGTGACAAAAACACGCGAAAAACTTATGTGACACGCAATTCATGGGTTTGTGTTTAATGTGTAGAATAAAATCGGGTAAAGAAATAAATTAATGGCTAAAAGGGATGAGATATTCAACACAAAATAAGATACGAAGTGGTGGTCATTGAGATATAAGTCATCTCTAGAGCTGGGTATCGGGTCTCGACCCAAAATTCTCTTGTTTGCTGTGTTGGATACTTATTTCAGAAAAATATTAGCTTCAAATCTTATTTTTGAAAATTAAACAGAAATAAAAATTCGTTTGAAATAAAGAATACAAGTATTGAATCTCGTATTTTTGAATAAAATTGAAAACATTTAATGCTCTTCAAGTTTAAATGTAACAAAACATTAAGAACTGAACAATTGAATGCTCTAAAAAACAGTTTTTTGATCATTTTGAATATTTGAGAATTCAAGACAAAGTCAAGAATTGAAGTAAATTTTCATGACTCGAAAATCTTATTTCTCGGAAATATGCAGCTATTTTGAATTTTCGTTAAAAATAGTCTGCATTTTTATCTAATTATGGGAATTAATTATGTTCAACTAATGTATTTTTTGTGAGGTATTTTAAGTACTTTTACTTTACTTTATAGTTTTTTCATTTGCCTCAAACATTTTTCAAAATTCAATTATAAAACAATTTCATCAACTTTTACAACATTTTAATTTAAACTTACTATAAGTTAAAATTTTTTTAGTTATAACGTATAAAATATTGGTTAAATTGTATTCAAATTTTCGTAATTCAATATATTCAAAAAAATTATAGTTTTAAATATGAATATATTTTTAAATAATATAACAATCAAGAAATTTGTTAAGAGTTCTTAAATACTTGAGTTGATAGACATTTTTGGGTTAAGGCTTACCATTAAATGGTCTGATTCGTGATCAGCGGTGAGTTGAGACAAATTCAGACTCGAAGACAACTGCTGTTGTGAACCATTGGACAGGCTATCACTGAAGCTTCGTTTGCTATTACGTGATAGATTTATCACATCGTTTCCAATGTCCATCATTTCATTCTATACACAAAAATGAATACAGCATTTAATTATCACAATCAATACATCAAATCATCATTTATAATATCAATTATTTACAACTTTTAGACTTTAGTAAAAGATTTTAAAGGTCAAAAAGCTTTTTTATTTAACTGTTGGTTAAAAATTATTCAAACTTTAAAATAGTTTTTGATTGATTTAAATATTATATCTTTTATGTAAAATTTGAAGATTAAGAGATTTATGCAATAAGTAAAGAGTTTATGTACTCTTAATTTGAATTATTAAACAATTTTTCCTTTTTGTTTTGTTGAAACAGTTTTTTGCTGAATATTAATGCAAAGAAAAGATTTTCACTCAAAATTTGAATGAAATTAATTTTATTCTTGATATCATTCACTGTTCAGTCAAAAGTAAACAAAGAATTTTTATTATGACTTTCGGCTAAATTTCATTTTAATTATAAAATATTTTTGCTCAAATCAAATATAGTAAAAGCTTTAGTATTAAACTAATAGAAACTTGTTTTTCATCTAAAACTATATCAAAAATTCAAGTTTTGTCTCAATTTTTCTGATTGAAAGAATCAAAAAGTTTCTAAACTTTGAATTTAACTTCAAGAGAGAAATGTTTTTTAATTCAAAGATGAATTTTTTGTTATAACAAAACCGAAAACTAGAATACTGTAAGAACAAATCGAAAATACTTAACTCTATTATAATATATTAGTAAAAAATGTTATTTTGAAGGGGAAAGAGATATATAGACATAAAGAGAAGAGAAATTTATAGCGAAAGAGCATTGAGTATAAAATAAATAATTAAATATTGAAAAACAAATATATGGAAAGGAATAAAAATTCATAAAATTTTATGTCATTTATTTCGCTTAAAGACATTAGTCTTAATGCACTTTTGCGACAGAATCTCTCTGTCTCTCTCTCTCTCTCTCTCTCTCTCTCTCTCTCTCTCTCTCTCTCTCTCTCTCTCTCTTCTACTAATTTTCTTACTGGAGTATAAAATAATAGAAAGAAAACAAATACATATAAAATAATAATAACGACTATAAGGAATATACACTATATATAAAATTTTATCCTAAGAAAAAGTATTTTTTCTGCTCTCAATTTTAATGCATTTGTTTCTCTTATTCTTTTTTCACTGAGCTCTTCAGTGTATGTTAGGGCTCACTTACAAATTGAAATGTATTGTTCCACATATTCAATAATTATATAATAATTTATTCAAGAAAGAAGAGTATAAGTGAATAAAATATTTTTGGTTTTCCCTCTTTTTTAATATATGATATTCTGTTCAATCTTTCTAAGAATGTTAGATAAAGTTCTGTCTATTTATAAATTGTTTTTTCATATAGAAATTCAATATTCGATAATAAGCTGTTCAGAAAAATTCATGATTTCATTTAATACTATAATTTACTAAAAATTATAAGCATCAGAAAGAAATCAGTTGAAAATTCAATTTATTTTGTATCAGTTAAAAGTTGAGTAAAAATTCATTGCAATTTTTTTATTCTAGATTTTCACTGTTCGGTCAGAAGTAAACAAACTATTTTTATTATGATTTTCAGCTAAATTTCATTTTAATTATAAAGTTATTTTGCATTTTTGTTTAATACAGATTCAAATACAGTAAAGCTTTTTTATTAAACTAATAGAAAACTTATATTTCATCTGAAATTACATCTAAAATCTAAGCTTTGCCTGAATTTTCTGATTGAAAAAGAATCGAAAAGTTTCTTAACGTAATTTCATAAGAGTTGATGATTGAAAACTTGTGCACAGAAAGAGGGAAAAAATCTGTAACTGATTCGCATGTTTTCCTATTAAAACTAAACATTTTGTGAATAATTGAATGACAAAACGATTCCCAGAATAGGTATTCGTTTGAAAATGATAGTCATTCTCAGAAAGAAAATACGGGAGAAAAATAACATAAAGTAAAAGAAAGAAAGAAAAAAGTTTTTAGGATATAATGTTCACAATACGGGTCAGCACTGAAAACAGTAAACACAAAACAAACCCATAAATTATTCGGAGAGCGATATAAAATGTTATATAATATGACATTTTTATTGAATATATAAAAATCTTTGGCTTTGAGTTATAAAACGGAACCCTTTCTTCTCTCTCTTTTTATTTCTGTTTCAAAAGGATTTTCCGTTTTTGAAATTTTAAAGTAAGAAAGAGTGAGGAAAACGAACTTTTGAGTTGAGATTTTTGAATAGGAGAGTCACTGATTGAAAAAATACATGCGTTTTTCAATGTCAAGGAAAGGGAAGAGCATTGTTATCATGTATTATGCATGTGATTACGTGAATGTCTTGGATAACAGCACTTTCGGGAAACTTCTTTAGTCGACACCTGGAGTTTAATTTATAGCTTTTGAATCTTTATTTAAAACTAGATTTTAACGTTTAGCAAAAGTTTTCAGTTGTTTATATTTTTGTTTATTTAGGAGGAAAAAAAGTTTTCCATTTAATTAAAATTCAAGGCAACTAATGATAAACACATTTAATGTAATGTAAAAATACATGACAAACAGCTTTAATTTTATAGTTAATTAATCTTATGAGAGTCAAAAAATGATTGAGTTATTTATGGCAGTCATTTAGTTGTGAAATTTTAGTTTTTTGATGAGGGAGAAAAAAGTTGCATAAGAAATGTATAAAATTTCTTTTAGAAAATAATTGTTCATTTATTTTTAGTTTCACTTTTAATGAATACTTTAAAAGTCTTATTATTATTCGATAGCAAACTATAAATACAATTAAATAGAAAATAATTTTATTTTTAAATTATTAAAAGTATAGGAAAAGCAATAAAAATAAAAGTTTTTAGAAACGCAAACATTATATTATGTTATCTATAGATAAAAGCATAGCTCAAAATAAAAAAGGATTTTCAATTCACTTGTTTTTCTATTTATTTATGCTTTTATACAATACTAGTTTCTATACAGTTAAGACTTGTTTTCATGTAATAAAAGCAATCAAAAGGTATCGATTTATTCGTTGTTGACTTGTTTTTGAACAGAAAAAGAGATTCAAAAGCAGAATATATTATACCTTCAAATCAATGTAAAGTAAGAGATGAGAAAATAAAGTTTTTCGAGTGTAAACAAAAAAGATTTCGATAGAGAAGTAAATAATAATAACAATAGTAATGAGAAAATACTAAATAATGAAAAGTTGTTTTCTTCGCGTCCTTCGAAATATCATTATATGATAGAGAAAAAAGACAATAAAATTATTATTTATATTTAGAAAAGTATTGTATTGAGAATCCAATTATTTATCTGCTTTTATATTGTTTTTTAGTCTATAGGTGAAAATACTCAAGCTTTCATTCTTTAAGTTTCTTTACTTTGAAGGCCAGTATTTAATGATAAATCAGTTAAAAGTTTTTTTCATTTGAAACTAAGAATTTTACTGAAAAACGAGTTGAAACATTGGAAAACAATTTTTCTCTCGTCTCATATCATTTGAATTAAACATTAAGTTTTCATTAAGTCCTTTCGTTCTGATACTAATCTCAATGACAACTCTCTAAAAAACATAAATAATTCGTTAATTACACTGAAAGCCAAAATACTAAAGCTGTCTGTTATAGTAAAACGAATTAAACTACTCTTTCATTTGAAGCCTTTCTTTTTGTCTCTTTCTCTATGACTAGACAGATATTATTTTATTATAAATAAATTTTTAAATAAAAAGTTTGTTAAACAAATGGAAATTAAATGTAATTTCTATTATCTACAGTTCAACTGTTTATCTAAAATTTTTATATTTCCGTCATTTAAAATATTTTTTTATATCTTTTGTTTGTAATCCTGAGAGACATTTGAAAAATTATCTCATTTTATAATTTAATTCAATTAGTTATTCGAATTTAAACTCAGATTACCTTTTGAGAGCTTAGACGAAAAAATATTGAAATATTTGTCTTTGAATAACTCATAAACAAACAAAAATAAAAATATCAAATTTAGAGAAAAAATATCCAGTTTTATGAGTTTTAAAATGAAAAGTTTATTAACTTTTGAAAAATTAGTTTTGAATTTCTTATGAAAATTCTGAAAATAAATCTAAACCCTATGAAAATAAGTTTTCTTAACAACAATTTCTTTAGATAAAAATCTCTTACCCAAGAATTCAATGATAATTGAGTGTAATTTTCTTGATTGAGAAGCATTTCAAATGATGTATGAAAAAATTAAGCGCACAAAAAGTCGAAAATAAGCTCAATTTTGTCTTATGGCAAATAGTTATTCACTATTGAGTTATTAGTCTTTTTCTAAACACTATTGAAACGGAAATTATAAAACAAAAGAGAAACCAAACAAAAACCAATACTAGTAGAAAACACGGAAATAAAGTTTTTTCATGTGTTTTTCTTTCTCTCACTGAACAAAAATCTGAATGTATTTCTGAATATCTAAGAAAAGATGTGTTTTTTCTCCAAATAGTGTTGTTTTGGTGAAACCTTATACCTAATGATAAACAAAACAAAGAGAGAAAACGACTTTCACTTTCACTCTGCTTAGTATTTATCGGAAATAACAAGTTTGAGAAGCTATGCCTGCATCACATACTAAGCATCACATACTAAGCATCACATACTAACACAGATGAACCACAAATACAATGTGGGTATAAAAGAAAACAACAACAAATGGCAAGCGTTTTGTTGTTTGTTAGGGAATGACAGCTAAAACTTTCCCTAAATATCGTTTTAAAACTACAGTAACTTGTATTCGGCTTTCAGTAGCTGTCAAATAAAACTCTATAGAAAGCAGTTTTAGATCTATTCATAGCTACTTTTCTAAAAGCTCTTAATTATTATCATAAATATGAAGGAAATTCTAATCAATTTTTTTGTGAAATGATTTCTATTCTTTCGAAAAGTTTTTCTATCATATGAAACATTAATTATTGTTTACTAAACACAAAATTTCTATTTAAAGATTGTGTGAAATTTATTATTCTGTCAGAAGATGTTCGATAAATATCTAAAAATAGACAAATAATAACTACAAAAGTTTCCACAAAAATATTGAAGATCTAAAAAATATTTATGTGGAATATTTTTCTATTGATTGCTATAAAGTGTAAAAATTTCTGACACTAGAATATAAAAAAGCCGAAAACTGAATACATTTAATGAAAGAAAAGTATCCAATAATACAATAGTAGAAATATATCCTAAAAATAACTCATTTTCATTTTCACTCTATCGATAGTGAAAAGGTGTACACAACTAAGCAATCATTGAATAGCATCACAAGCAGTTCCTGTCGTTTGGTTATAAGCTTTATATTTAGTTTGCAGTAAATATTTGGTGAAAGAGGACAATAAGCAAAGGGACAAATAATTTAGGCTTTAACGACCGACCCCTTCATAGAGGAAATAAAAGAGGTTACGGACACAAAAGGGTTTAAATACTAAATACTCAAACTTATGGAACAGATGATAGACATTTGGTCTGTTCTTTTCGGGTCACTATTTAAAGGGATGTTCTGTTAAGGGATTAGATATTTATGGCAATTGTAGTCAATATTTGTTTATTTCTTTCACTCTTCTTCTTCTGCTTTTGATTTGAATAAAGGCTTTTGTTTTGGTTTGAGTTTTGATTTATTAGTTTATATTTAGTTATTATACTCAATGAGTTATTTGGAAATTGTGTTTATTTTTCATGAATGAAAGGAATAGTTCTCATGAAGACTTACTTGAATTTTAAGGACTGTTTGGATGAAACACTTTATAGCTTGAAATTATAGTTAGAAATAATTATTAATCATAAGAATAACAATCAATTCATTCACTGTTATGCTGAACATCATTTTCTTAATCATTTCTATAAATAACATAAGTATTAATTTCTAAAAACTTCTGCAAATCTTGTGAGAGCTTTCATTCACTTGAAGTAAAAAAATTCAGTTGTTTTCTTGAAAAGGAAAGAAGTTATTAAATGCTCTAAAACGTATTTCTTAGAAGAGAATAAACTTTAAGAAAATTTTACCATAAATTGAAAGCATTTTTTCAATTATGATTTCTTTTGATACAGAAATTCTTTTTTGAAAACAGATTTAAGTTTTATGAAGTTTTGTTATTCCGGTGGTCCTATCAGTCTATCATGTTTAAGATTCATTATAATAATTAAATATTATTATTATTGTTAAATATCTCAACCAATTGATAGGACCACCAAAAAAGTCAGTAAATCAAGTTTTTATTGTTTAGAAAGTTTTCACGTTATGATGAGGTTTGTAAACAAGTCTCCAGTTCTAGTCATTCAACAAGACGTTTTGTCTACTTTTCTAAACTTTCAAAATAAATATAGACTTTGAATTTCCAAAACTAAAACTTATATAAAAACTAGACTCTGATTAATGTAATGTTTAAAACTGAATGTTTTTCAGATTCATATTATTTCAAAATTATAATACTTTTCCCTCAAGCCTTGTTTGAATGAATGAATTTTCAGGCTTTAAATATTCAATAATTTTTATGCTCTCATTAAAAACTTATTAAGTTATTGAATAGAATTAACTGAACACGAGTATTAAGCCGTTTCTTTCAATTTTAATACTCTTAAAGACTGTAATAATAAAAGTCATATAAAAGTTGAATTTTCACAATAAGCATACATTGTTTGATAGTTCAATACATAAAAAACAATTTTTTTTGTTGAATTTACGATTTTTTATTTTAAAAATGCATAAAATTTTCAAAAATATTTAAAGAATTTTTTGTTTGCATTCATGTGAAGGACAGTAAGATATTTAAGATATAAGTTATGATCACATAAACTCATAAATACATTGCTTTTTTGTTGTGTTAAATAAATAAATGATAAGAAAAGTAATTAAAACTGAAATTAATGTCAAAATAATTAATTGCATTTTCAATTTATTGATATGAATGCCTTGTATAAAAAAATTATAAACTTTATCAATATCTAAGCCACACATATATATTAATCACAAAAATACTTCTTTAAGAATGAATTATTTTCTTTAGGCTATAGTTAAAGAAAAGTTAAAGAAAACTTTTTTCGAATAGAGAGAAAAATTAATATAATTGTGAAAAAACATCTTGTATTGTGAAAGCCTAACTGAAAAAATTGGGAAATAACTGAACTGAACTTAATTAAGAAAAAATATTAATAAAAACTAATAAAATCTTTTTCTACTATTCATTATTGAACTGTTGAATGCGTTGAATCCTTTACAGAGTGTTTGTTTTGCAATCGCAAAGAAATGAGTACAAGAAGAAGAAGAGGAATTAGAAGTTCAGAAAATACTTAATCCGTATTAATAATAATAACAATATTAATGCTAACGAAAAATAATAAGCAAAAAATCATAATTTTGAGCTTAATTTGTTTCCCTGTCTTTGCATTCATTTTCTCTTTCTTTTCTTTAGGAGAAAAAGCTTATTATTAGAGCATTTGATGCATAGCTGTTCATCCCCTCTCCCTATCCTTTCAAATAATTGGAGCAAACATTAAATGCAAATATTAATAAAAAATAATAATAACTAAACTTTTTTTCTCTCTCTCTTATGAATAAGAGAAAGAGGAAAAAAAGTTTTGCGAAAATCGATTAACAGAAAAGAAAATATAATATTATATATAATATAACAATAATAATAATAAAGTTCACGGCTTTTACTCTTCCTATTACTGAGTTTCATGAAAAAGAAAAATTTTTCTTATAGTTATCCCTATTTTTCTCACTCTCTATTTGGATGAAAACACATATTTATCGCATAATTTATTATACACTCTAAAAAAATTGCATCGCTTTCTATAGAGTACTTAATTTTTTTTAATATTAAAGGATATATTAAATAAGAGAATGAAATAAATAGAAATTAAAATTAAGCATTGCATGCATTTTATTATGATTATTATACTGTTATCGATATTGTATTAACACAAACAAGAAAAATATCGATAAACACATTTGAGTTTATAAAGAGAGCGAAAAAAGTGTTTCTTTTGACTCTTATTTTTATTATATCTAATTTTCTCACTCTTTCATTCTCTTAAAGACTATTTATTTTATGAATAAATCTAATAAATTAATTACTTCTTATTCTTAATTATTTTTCAGATACTTTTCTACTTAAACTTATGATAAGAAAAGCTAACTTTAAATTTTGAAGAAAATATCACTTTTTCAATTGAAAAAGTTTTTATTAGCGGTTTTAGAGATGATTGAATGCCATTTTAGATTTTATTCAACTTTTTATTTATTTAAGTCAAAGTTCTTCTTGTTATTGATCTCTAATTTTTTAAGCAACAGTTTTGAGAAAATTTCGTATTTAAAGAAAAAATTTTGAGTTCAATAATAATTAAAGTGAAGTATAAAAGCATTTTTACCATCAATTAAAACAATAAATCATATTTTTTTCATATACCAAAAGAAATGTTTTGCGCAATTTTTTCTCATAAACTTATAAAATGAACAAAAATAAGAGAATAAAATTAAATTGAATTTTCTTTTTCCACAGAGTTTAATAGACTTTTGTTTCAATTTGAGTGTTTGCTCTATTTTGTTACAAATATATAAAACTATTTATTAATGACAAAACAAATGCAAGCGTTTAGTTATTTTTCCAGTGTTTTATTGATGATGAATGAAATGATATGCAATGAAATGCAAATGACTTAAAAGTTTTTTGACTCCGAATAAAAAACTTTTCTCGTTAAACATAATTATTTATATCATTTTCAACAATGAATAACTTCATTACTAAACAAAGTCTATATGAATGAAGAATTTTTCGCAATAAAAAAGTTATGAAACTTTGTAAAAATATTATGCTTTAAAATTTCATTCGATCGAAAATTCAAAGATTTTTCAGACTTGTTTACAAATGTATGAAAATCTTTGCATAACTAGAGAATAAGTTTATTAACTCTCTTCTCATTCTCACTTTAAGAGTGAAAGTAAGAGAAAAATCGATACTCTATATGGTGAATAAGAAGTCGTGATTACTTTTTTAATTTACAATTCATAAAAGCGTGAAAACTAATTAATACATAAAAAAAATATTCATAATTTAAGTAAACAGAGAGATAGTGAGTAACAGTCACTGAAGAGCTAGAGGTAGATCCGAGTCAAACATATTTCAAAGCAATAAAAAAAATAATAATAAAATGCTAAATACTAGTAATGCACATAAATATGACAAATAAGCAAAATTAATTCATGGAAAAATGTGAGCTTCGAGTCACGTATACTTTTCAAATAGTGAAAAACTTACATAAATAGTTATAACAATAGAATTCTTTGTCGAAAAATAAAATAAAAATACATAATAAGTCTCTCTCTCTCTCTCTCTCTCTCTCTCTCTCTTCCTCTGATTATGTAATATTTTTATGTTATTTGTCCTCTAGAGAGACGAGTGAGAGACGAGAGAGAGAAAGACGAGAGACGAGAGACGAGAGACGAGAGAGAGAGAGAGAGAGAGAGAGAGAGAGAGAGAGACGAGAGAGAGAGAGAGAGAGAGAGAGACGAGAGAGAGAGAGACGAGAGACGAGAGACGAGAGACGAGAGAGAGAGAGAGAGAGAGAGAGAGACGAGAGAGAGAGAGAGGCGAGCGAGAGACGAGACGAGACGAGAGAGAGTAAATGCTAAGAGAAAATGAGAGGATTTGAATGATATGTATAAAAAAGTGAAGACTTTTCTTCAGTACTTTTAATTAAAACTATTGAACCCCAAGCAAAATAATGTATCCATAGTTACCATTTTTAGAGAAGGGAGTGATGATCACTAAACATCTCTCATATATGCATAGAATCAGTGCAGCTCTTCATCTAAATTATTTATACGCATGATATATAAGTCTTATTTTCATATATGTTCAGCAAATATACTATTGACGAAAGTCTAATGCATTAACACTACTCTGTGCTGCACTGTCTAGGATGCATACTATTATTCCTGATTATTATTATTTATGTTTTTGTCAGTAGAAAATTGTTTATATATTTTTCAGAGACGACTCTGATCTCAATCCCTATACGAAGCAAAACTTTTCAGATATTGGTTTAACATAAACACAATTTTCTCTAAACTACTGTGCATTTTAAATGAATGTTTATTTCTAGATCACCCACTCTTTTATAATTCTGTTACTCTAATATACATAAGGCTATGATTCTTATGGAGAAATTTATGCGGAATCTATTAATTTAATTTACATATAAACTCACTGAACATCTCAATATATTTGCTTTGATTAAAGTTTCCTTTTAGTTATACTTTTTCTATAACTTATAAGAAATATGTGAGAAATTAATTTATGGATAATCTGTGTTCAGATATCGATCTAATTCTTTACATTGAAATAATGTTTTTCATATTCTACTTATTGATTGTTTTCATTATGTAAATGAGATTTTCTTTTATAGTAATAATTAATCGATTAACGCAAACAAATTTTTTTTGTCACTTATGGATTTTTACGTGAATTTCAACTTTTCAATCAAATTTTTAAAGGAAATAAATATGAATTTATTTTGAGAAACAAAGAAAATACAGAATTAGTTTAAGAGTCCAGAACTCAAACTCTGAAAATTGCAATAAATAGCTATTTAAACATTCAAAACTTGTTAATTTGAAGATAATTGATAAAAATTACTGAAATAATTGGTGTTCATAATGAATATTTTAATCAGATAAAAGGTGATAGGAATCGAGTAAAATTGTTGGTTCTGAATAACTATAAATAGAATGATGAGATGTATTTATCTAAGCGAGTAATATAAGAAAATATAAACAATTATAAACTAACTCAATATCAAACTCTACCTAAAAACAGAATATTTTTCTAATTAGATTTCAAGGAAACAAGTTTTGCAATCAATTAATTCTTGAGACATATTGATAGTTGCAAATTCAGTATCAAATTCACAGATAATTGAATTTATATGAATCGCTGAAAAAAAACTTGCATCATTTTTTATGGTTTTTAACAATTCGAGTAAAAAATGTTCTTATAATTGAGTAAAGTTTGATTAAATAAATTAATTGTTGGTTTTATAGATGAGTTGTGAAAACGAATTGAGTAGAGTTGTAGAGCTGAGTCATAAAAGAGGATAGACTGTAAAAGTAAACAGCTCAAATATTCGTCGCAGTCGTCACATATATTTATATAAATATATTTATGTATGCATCAAATTTTTCTTCTTTTACTGTCGGGTTATAACAGTTTTCTGTAAATACAAAAGTTTCGGTCGAAACTCTCATCACAAACACAAACAGTTTTGGGCGCAGAGAGAGAGAGACCATAATATGAGTGAATTCGTACTGACTTTTCAATGTAAACAAAAGATAGGATGGAATGAGAGAAGAGGGAGAGAAGTGATGGATAAACTAGTCGTTGAAATAGATGGGGAATTAAAATGATAGCATAGATGGGAAGGGGATAGAAATGGGACAATAAGACAAAGAGTGAGGCAATGAGAGAAACAGCTAATGTAAACATAATCGCTTGATCGTTGCTATAGAGATGTACTGCAGTTTCAGCATTAAAATTGTTTAGTTATGTGTTTGTATGTATGTGTGTTTTGTAGTATATGTCACATTAGTGCTCGACAAGGGGTGGATATAGACCCCCACCTCCATGGGTAACTTTGAAATGAGGCACCTGTCTCAATTTTACTGACTCCTTTAACAAAATGAATAAGATGCCACTTTTATAAGGTACCGATTTTTCAATCCAATTAAGTTACAGTATAAGACTTTGATTCTATGTTAACTGGTGTTCATAATCAAATAAAATATTCACGTATGACAGAAAAAAAGAGGAGCACCCCTTTTATTCTGATATTATTAATTGACCAATCATATTCATTACAATACAAGACATGTGACTCCGAAAACATTAGAAATCATTTTATTTTTGATTAATTTTATTTTAAAAAAGTTTCTTCTTTGTAAGTCAGAACTCAATGTTATTTTTCATTACTATTTATTTTTGCTCAACATCTTTATCACAAAATAATCTCATTTACAAAAATATTTGAGTGGAAATCAAGCTTTTCTTAACTAAACTATTAGTTATTCGGAAGTTCACCCCCTGGTGAATAAGACCTTGTCCAAGTCTCTTTTGCATCATTATAGTTAACGGGACATTAGAGTACCAAATTCACATGCATTTCCATGGAGTCGGAGGTGGAGTTATAAAATTGAGTGGAATGGAGTTGAATTGAAGGTAATATTTAATTTAATATTAGTAGTGGAGTTGGAGTGGAATTAATCATGGATTTAATAAGGAAATCGAAGGGGAGATGGAGTCAGTTCTAGTGGAGTTCGAGTGGAGGAAGAATTTTTGATATTATGGTACACTACAGACACTATCATAGACTTGTGTATTGAGTGAATGAGAAAGTTTTGCATGAGATGTGGAATCAAGTGATGCGTATGAATGCATGGGATATGTGCTGATGGATGCGAAACAATATAACTGTTTATATAAAAGCCTGAATCAATTGTGTACACAAATATATTTTATATATATCAAAGTCTTTTACTGTAAATGACATTTGACTTCTGATGATCTTTTCTCTCAGATCTTAGAAACAGATTCATCTTTTCAAAGACTGAGAACAAATGTCTATCAGATTGTTATCTAAACTTTTATCTATCGAATTGTTTGATAGGAAAAGTGGTTATCATTTTTGATAAATACTTTTTTAAAATATATTTGGGTTCAAAAATAGTAACTTTTTATTCAACAAAAGTTTTTTTTGGATTCAAAATAAGCACGAATTTAAAGAAAATTCAAAACTATCGAAAAGTTTTCTCGTTTATTGTTTTAGAAATTGTTTGAATTTTAACTTTTATTCCACAAAGAATTTATGGTTAAATTAATAATAAAAAAAATCGAAAATTCATTAGAGATAAAGTTTGAAATTAAAAAAAAAAAAAAGCTTATAAAAGAAATAAATAAATACAAAACTCATGATTAAAAAAATTTATCATGATAGTCATCAATTTATATCGTGAATAATAGAGACTTTAATTTATGAGAAAATAGAAAGAGTGAAAAAATTTAGTGAAAAAAAATTCTTTAAATAACATTCTGTTAACTAATAATGATTTATATGAGAGTAAAAAATAAAATTGAGAACAGTTTCTAAACTGTTATATTCATTAACTGTGAAGTGAATGCAAATTAAATGAATTGAACGCTAAAGAGAGAGAAAGATAGAAAATTGACGACAAGTTTAACTCAAACAATAAAACATTTTTTCAAATTTATTTCTCTCTTTCTCGCTCTCCCTTTTCAAACTCATTCACACAAATCTTTCACTTAATGAAGAGTGAAATTCAAGACAATAATGAAAAACACAGTTCGTGTCATAGTATAAGACATGAATTCTATGTTAAGTAGAGTTAAAAAAAAGTAAGAAATTTAACGAAATAGTTATATAGAGATACAGAAAAAACAAGGATCACTGATTCACACATATAACTAGTATTTAAGGTTTAACAAGTATATGATCTACAAAATTGTTCTGATAAAGTATGTTCCTCTGATCTGACTTCGCAACCACTCATCATGACTTTTTTCTTTATGTATTCACTTTGTGGACTCTACTTAGTACTCAAAATCTGTATGTCTTTCTATTATTCAATATCATTTTATTAGATAGTGAATCGGGTCCCTAAGGCTCAAGGATCGGATCTCAGGTTTGAGAACAGTAAAGCTTAAGGGTCAGTGAAAAGGACAAAAATAACGTTCAAATAATAAAAATACCCTTAAATTTCTTATAAGGAATTATACTTTTAAAAAATGACAAAAAATTTTATGTTCAAAATAATTATTCGCCTCCAAAGAGGTTTGTGGCTGTCACGAGTTTAATGGTTTCCATTATTATATTGGGATTATATGGGGACAGTTTAATAAATAAAATATAGTTTATGTATGAAAAAAAAGTTCAATATTACTAATAACTTATTGATAGCATTGTAAGTCATTCTTAGCCCTAATACAAGAAATTGAAAATTAACAATTCAAAAGCGCACAGAAAGGGAAACAGAATCACGAAACTATTAACTCCAACGTTAAAGAAGAGTTAACCCCATTTTAATCCGATGTAATAAATATATATTCATTTCGATTTATCTGACATTTAATTTCGAGAACTAAAAGAAAACTTTTGATTTGCTGGTAATTTTAAAATAGAAATATTTTTAGTCCAAAAAGGTTTTCCCCTCAAAATCTGATCCCAATAGAGTTTTTCATTATTATTCTCTATTTTGTAGCTTTCATTTTGCTCAACATTTCTATCACTTAATTTTCTGATTGCAATTCGAGCTCTTATTCTCTCTTTATTTCTTGATTCTTATGATTCTATCACTTTTTCCACTAAAGAAGGGAATCATTTGTCAAAATATCTGTTACGCCACTCGCACACAATTTATATCGAAAAATATAACCATTTTTTCTGTTAAGAAACATTATGAAAGCAATAGAAAAACGATATAGTGTTTAGATATTAAAAGAATAAATATTTTCTGCCTTAAAATACTGAGTAATAAAATTCTTCATAGAATAACTGATTTTGTATAAGAAATATTTGTATAGAGTCTCAAACTAATCCAGAAAATTCTCCTCAAATCAAAGAATATTTGGTTATGAAATCAATTATAGGAATAATTGATATGAAATCAAAGTATTTTTTACTTTTTGAGTGATATTTTCCACTCTTTTCCCATTTGGTACTGAATTAGCATTAAAATTAATCACATTTTAGTATAAAAACTGTTTATCAATCACTTAAAAAATGAATTCATCAAAACTCTGCATAAAAAGACTAAAATTTTTCACGAGAATAAAAGTTTTCAAACTTTAATAAACAAATTCTTTGGATTCAAGGATTTATTTGTGATTTGGAGCCAATATTTTATTGTCAGAATAATGAAAGAATTATAGAAACCAAAGTTCAATAAATAGTTTGGAATTTTTTTCTCGATACTACAAAATCTCTCTGATTCTCTTCCACTCTCTGATAGATTCTGTAACTATTTTCAATTCTATTCCTATATATGCTCAACAAAAATACCATTTATCTCATTTCACAGCAAAACTATTAGTCAAAAAACTGATCCTTACATTAACGAAACACATGACATATACACTAAATCATGATTAAGAGTGTTGAGAAAGTTTTTTCAAGTATTCCTTTTATATAAAACTAAAACATATTCAAGATTTTTGACCAACAGTTTCGATAACCACTTATTTCGATAAAAAATAAAGTAATTTTTAAGATAAGGTTTTGAATAACTAAACGTTTTTCAACTTTTAATCAAAGTTTTCAATTAAAATTAAGATAAAATGGTCTATAATTTTGACTCAATTTCATCAGAAATTTGTTCAAAATGTTCATATAACTAAAGATGTTATTAAAATTGTAAATAAATTCCCTAAAAAATTAATTAATATTTTTTCAATAAATTATTTAAAAATATAGTCATTAAAAATATCGGAAAATATTAATGAAACAGAAGCGCATAAATACCATAAAACACATAACGAGCAATTTAATTAACTCATGATTTTTTTTTTAAAAATTCAAACACATCTCCGGTAAGAATAGAAAGTGAAAAAATAACAAAAGAGTTTTTTACAAGCGATAAATAAGATAGACTTATATTCTTACACAACACAAAATCCATTTATTTATTTACTTAAGTAAAAAAAGTTGAGAAGAAAAGAGAAAAATTCAAATCCAATGCAAAATAGATAAGAGAAAAAAAGTTACTTTTTTCTTAATATCAAACTCACTAAAGAGTATATAAAGACTTAAAGAGAGAGCAAGAGAGCAAAGGGTGAGAGTAGAAGAAAGACCTAAAGAGCAAATCATAAATAATGACTACAAATCAGCCAATGAGTTACGCACGATATTATTTAGTGGGCTCGAGCCCTATGATAGCTTTGGCACCACTTTAGGTCTCTCTCCCTCTCATTTCCCTTACAATACAATATAATACAAATTGGTATCAAAATTGGGCAAATCCTCGTCTCAAACGTTAAACCCTATGAATTATAGCCCAGAGTCGCAAAGTTGACACATGAGGAAAAAAATCTAGCGTTTAATATAAAATTCGTATCTCATAAACATGTTTAGCTTTCGCTCTCTTACCATGGAATTAGATATTGAGTATTCGGTTATTTGTAAAAATATAAACACATGTTATCTTTTTTTAAATTTCATTTAAAACACGTCATTATAATAGACTTTTTCAACTTATTTTAATTGTCAAAATTGATTACACTCTGAGAAAAATAGTTGTTTAGGTTGAAAAGTGCAGGAGTTTTTTGGATACTTTTTTTGGAAACCGAAATCTTTTGAGTTGTTCTTTGATATTAAGCTTGAAAGTTATTCATCAGTTTTAAGAGCCCCGAATCCCGGCCTCCTTATGCTATAGTAAGTGACGCACCACTAAATTATTGTCTGATACCAACATTAAAAGTCAATTTTACGGATGGAAAACAATTGGTTGGAAACATCGTTTATACTGGCATTTGGCCATCAATTAAATGAAACATATATTTTATTATTATATGTGATTTCATTTCAAATAAAACAACAACAAAATTATTCAACAACAAAACGAAGAATTCATTTTATTTTTATTCTCAATGCAAAATGAAAATTATATGAATTTTATTTTGAAATTTGCATAATTTTCTAATAAAGAATTTTTGGGAACAATTTTCTGAAATTTGTTCTCATAAATATCGTCAATGAGTTGACGACAAAAAATCGGGATTTTTATTTTGATGACATTAAAGATTATTTTGTATGTGAATCCATAGTATTATTTATTGGGTTTATTTTTTATAGCTTTTTCCATAAAGATTAAAACTTCATTAGAAAATAGACTTCCTTTTCATCAAACTAAAGATGAAATAAATTCATTTTCAAAACTTTTTATATTCAATCCTTGAATTGTGTTTTGAAATAAATTTTAAATTAAAAACTTTAAAAAAGGATTTTCAAAAATTAAAATTTATCTGAAGCTATAATAAACAAGATTTAAATTTGTAAAAGTCTTTAAAAGAGCCTTTAAAACGAGGGAAAATTTATTTAAAGTATAAGAAAATATATAATTTTTAAAATCACATTAAAAGATATCTAAAAATAGATCAGAGAATACGAGAAAAAAATCCTTGTCTATCATTATATTACTGAAAAACATGTTAAATACAAGCCTTGATATATCAAGCGATTTAATTAAATGTTATTTAGGAAATAAATTTTTAATAGAGAAAAAACAAGGAAATTAAGTGCGCTTTTCAGTAATGATCTTTCAAAATATTAAGACAGTTGACGTCAACAATAATTTTTGACTTAAATTTAGAATAATTAATAAGTTTTGTGTTATTTATGAATTTCATTATTGAAAGTAAAGAAAAGGTTACTCTTTATTAATTAAGGTTAATGTAGAGCAAGAATTTCTGCTATTTTTCTGTCAATGATTTGTGAATGAATTACTAATTTCATAGCTTGTGGTCATCGATAGCCAAAAAATTTCAAAACTAATAAATATTTTTGATTTTCCTTCAATAAAATCACGAATTAATTAACAACTATTCAAAACTATGTAAATATTCAGATAAAATTGAGCTTAAATACTAACAGAAATTAGTCTCAATCAGAGAAGAAAAAAAGTTTTATATCTTTTTTGAGTGTAACAAAAAAAAGAGAGAGAAAATAATATAAAAATCAATGCAATTGCGATTAAACTGAATGACAGAAAAAACTTATTGAATACTAAATAACTTCACATTAAATTACATATATATTATACGTAGTTATAAATAAAAATTATAAAAAATAGTGAGTGAGAGAGAGAAATAGTGTTTCTAATGTATGCATAATTGCGTGACCAGTGAAGGGTGTGGTACTAATAAAGTTAGCGAACATACACACTCTCCGTACTCGCATTAAATGTGAAACACATACAACACAAGAATTATGTATTATTATTATGTATTATAAATATAGTAACAAACATTAGTCGATAGGGTTGCGATGGCTCTGCTTTTTAGGTGAATTTGTGCTCAATATGGGTTTCAGATGCCTTTCAATCATTACACGATTCGAGTTATTAACAGCTCATACGCGACAACAATCAATGCCATACAATCAAAGTTTTTCCTTTCTGTCAGGGCTTCAAATTAACTTTTTTAACTTAAACTTTTGGATTTAAACCTCCGTTTAACCTTATATTCAATTTTTATCTATGCTTTTATTGATGAGTTGATCACATAATTTAGCTTTTAGTTTATTTGTAACCAAAACTTCTTGCTCTACATTAACCTTAATTAATAAACAGTTATTCTTTTCTATACTTTCTATAATCAAATTCATAGTTAACTCGAATAATTTATATAAATTAGTTCTTAAGTTAACAACATTTCAATGAACTAATCCAACAGTTTTTTCTCAATTGATTCGTTCTGAAAATTGTTTATAAGTTTGTAGAAAATAAAGTAATTTTTATTTTTACATAAGTATATACTTTGAAACTATGATATTCAATATGTATCTCAAATAAATATTTATATAAAAGAAAAATTTTGCGCGCATTTCCGTATTGAGTAATCTAATAAACAAAACTTGTTTGCGAAAAAAGCATTAGAGAGTGAATGAACATAATATCAAAACTGAGGAAACATTAGGAAAGAAGCGAAAAACAGGAAACAAATAAAAGAAGAAAAATAACGAAAATTAAACAGAATAAAAGTCAAACAATAAAATGTATTGTTTAACAACTTTTCTCATTTCCAATAGTCTGATAAGAATTTAAAAACAGAAAACAATGCAAATAAAACTCTATCATAATGTCGAAAGAGTTTACAAAAGTTGATTAATACACATAAACTTTGATTAGTATTAATGAGAAACAGAAAGTTATTTTGAACTAATCTTGACTATAAGATCACATTTATTATATATTTCTCTAAATATATTGTGTGGAATATTTTTCATTATCTAATACTATTTTTTTGCTTTCGCTATATAATCGTGAGATAGATATTGAGTATAAATAGGAAATGTATAGTAGAGTTATATGTGTCCCAAACTATAACTAGAGAAAAAACTTTTTAAGGTATGTACAGTACACACACATAGCGACACACCCAACAACCAATTTTGGGTGTGGAGGGATTTCGTGTTTGTGTTCATTGACGAATTATTATTTTTTATTATTATTACAATATTATTATTATTATTATTTTGATCTAATATTATATACAGTATATATAGGGGAAAAAGTTGGGGTATTATAATTGTGTGTATATATGCATTGTTACCTAGTACACATTTTTTTGTTTAATACCCTTCCCTTTATCATGTTTGACCCCCCCTTACTTTCCAATAAGTTTACATACAGCTACGCATTCATTGAATCGCATATCAATTGAAACACACGAATACGTAATGAAACAAATGAAAAAATGATAATTTGATTATAATTACTATATATACAGCATATTATGAGATGTGTATAAATATATTAGTCATGTTATTATGACTACAGTTTTGCGGACTAATAATAATACAGTCGACTCTCCAGAAGCTATACTGAGATTAAACATTTTTCTAATCATAGTTTATCTTTAATTTCATCTTAAATTATAGTTTTTGTTTATTTAACTAGTTATTGTTATATCAAAATTTCTGTTAATAGCTTTCTAATTGAATCATATCTTTATCAGTTTAGAACTTATGTCATAGGAATTCATATGAAATCAAAAATTCTTCAATTTATTAAAAGTTTTATTTAAGATAAAAGTTTTGTTGTTTTTGAGAAAATTCTTTGTGGTCAATAGCGAGCATAGACTGTGAAAATATATGTATTTGTTTTTAATATACTCTACATTTATTGCTACTTAAATGGCATATCCATTGAATATCTAATATTTCATGAGTTGCTTATAATTATAGTATCCATAAAAATAATTTTCAATAAGTACTACACAAATGGAAACTATATTTTTAATCATAATTTTCATAAAGCATAACAAAAAAGCTGAAGAATATTTCTAATGATATTCGTATAAAAGTTTGATCAGTCAAATGAATTATTAAGTGAAAAATTTCTTGAATTATGAATGATATCATGCTTTGAATTGTAGAGAATTTAATATCTGAATGAGGAGTAAATAAAAATATTTTTCATTTTGAAATTGGCTTAAAATCTATTTTCAGAACTTAATATCGATAATGATTATGATAAATAACAAGCAAATCATGAGAATGTAAAGAAAAATTGCCTAAAATATGAAGAAATTTTTGAAAATTCTAAACTTCAGTAAACATTGAAATAATGAATGTTTTTTGACTTTAAATTGAAAATTTGAATTTGATTTTATCCACGCTCTTAATCGAGTTAAAAGAAAATAATTTGAAAATATAGAGCAATCTTATAGGAAAATAAATATCTCAACAATACTTCTAGTGTTCATTAAGGGCTTAGTGATGAGCGCGTCACTCAAACAAATATAAGTATGATTTTCATTAAGAAAAATATTTTCAAAGCCATGCTAAACAAGAGTAATCATTTTGAACTCAATTAAATAAATCCATCGAAAATTTACAGTACGTATAAATGTCGTAATCATGAAAACTAAAGCCTAACATTTGAAAACTTTGAGACCAAAATAACTGATAAAAATTACATTAATTATAAAACATATTTAATCTCCAATACTAAAGCTTATATAAGAGAACTTTGTAGTGTTTGTAGTGTTTGTCGCAGATAAATCTGAGATGAAACACAAAAATGTGTCATCTTTTGTAAAAATATTGAATGTGAGATATGCTTCTCTATAAGCTATATATAAATATGAAATCTATATAATTTCTCTCACTCTCTCTTTTCTTTTCATTATTTCGTTTATGCATTTTGTTTACTCGTTAGACGAAAGACGTGATGACTTAAGCGATGTTGGATTACTCAATATGTTGCTATAGAAACCGCATCCTATAATACAAACTTTACAGTTTGCGTGTGTGTACTGTTGAAGAGATGCGCGCTTTTAAGTGGATTCCCTTCGGCGCTATTCAAGTGTTTTTCTTCTTTTTCTCTCTTTCCCTTCAACTTCTCTCTACAGTAGTCTCTTATATCATAACTTTTTTATCCAGTCAAATAAAACGCGCCGTCAATTGAATTCATCTGTTTTGATAGATATTTATCACTCTCTCAATGTATATATGAATTTGTATTATGTTTTGAGGTTTTTCTGATATATCATTCAATATATTTTGTATTTTTTGTGTCAGAAAATATTTGTCTTTAACATTGCTTTTTAATTACAGTTTTTAATTCAAATTTTTATAATTGCGTGAAAAAAACAACTAATTTTCCACATTTTTAACACTATTTATGAAGAAACCTGTGAAGGTTGAGGTTCTCAATTAAAAATGCTGCTATAATTCATATTTAATTTGATTTTAGGCAACACTTTTTTCTGTTATATCTTTGAAGCTCAAGTTCAGTAATAAACATTCACTTTTATTCAATGACATGAACTCATATTTTTCTTTTAGTTTTTCCTCATTGACTTACATAAAAAGAAATATAATTTAAATGTTTTATAAAAAAAATCTTTAGTAAGAAATTTATCGAATTTATCCTGAAATCTAATTGAAGGAATTTTTTCTGTAAAGCTATGATAAAAAGTTAAACCAAAATGGAAATTAAACATTAATTTCGATACAATATTTGTAGATTTATAGGAAAATTCACATAAATCATAACTACTAAATACATGATAAACAAATGAATTCATTGCTTTCCAAATTAGATATTTATAAGTCTTTGAGTTAAAAGCAATTTTTAAAGCAAAGGTTAATTAATCATTTGATTGAAAAGCAAGTCAATAAATTATTATTTACGTCATTTTTCATGTCTTTACTATTAATTAAGTTTTATTTATGGCGAAGAAACTCGAAAACTATTGACATATTTTAAATCAAATTAAAATGTTAATCATTTGATTGCATTATTAATTATTCAAATTTTCAATAAAAAAAATATATTCCAAGTTAGTAAACATTCAGCCTAGACATTCATTCCGAAAATTATCAGAATTCAATCCAAGACAATATTCATAGAAAATAACAACAGAATACTAAACACAATCAAAACTTATCAATTAATAGCAAAATCAACAGAAAAACAAAGACTAATTTATGAGAGAATTAAAATAAAAAAGAAATACAAATTACAAAAGTAATCATTTTTTAATCCCAACTTTCAATAACACTAAAAGAGAGGAAATCTATTCTTTGACCAAATTATATAAGAGTTTTATATAAAGTATAGTTTATAAGACCCCTCCAAAACAGTATAAACATATATACGCGGATAATATCGCAAATTATTCACCGAATCTCTTCAGTCACAACTAATTTCACGGCAGAGTAAACTCATAGTAAAAACTATTTTCTAAAACAGTTATAACACAAGCGAAATCGCCTTATTTTGCATGAAAATAAAAATCCGAATATAATGTGTTAGAAAAATACTGTATTTTAGTTGGCTTTAAGTGTTCGGTCAACTCTGGATTAAATACTGACTTAGATTTTGATTTGTTTCCAAATTCTTAAGATTATCTCTTTGTCTGTCTGTTTCTCTCAAAGTCAGAAAACTGGAAAATAATTAAAAATTGTAAACCTATTTAAATGAAAACAAGGTCTCACTCCCGGAAAGTAATTTTCCACAGAAGATAAATCAATAATAATAATAATAAAATAATACAAAAAAGTATGTCGTTTGTGAAATTTTTAGGATAGAACCCCTTCCGAGAAATAGCATATAATTTGTTCAGGAGTTTTATGACTTTTTTGCCTAAATAAAAAAATAAAAATATAAAAATATTTAGCACCAGTTGATAGTCTATGAATTTTTTTCTCTGTTGGGACACTTG